>JZKD02S1884195.1:14267-35421 GCA_000966675.3 Picea glauca
TGAGTCCCTTCTTCCTCTAAGGGAGGGCTCTTGGAATCCCACAAATAAGCTCTTCTTACAACTTTGAAATGAAAATGGTGAAAGAATTCCTTGCTAATACACTCAAGGGGTGAGATGGATTGCCCAATGCAATGATGCTAGTATACTCTTGATGAGAATAGAGGATTCCTCAAGAGAATAGTGGCAGCATAACTGTGCTAATGAAATTCCTTAAAAAATGAAGTGCACCCATGGCCTTTTTATAGCACCTCTTTGAGGTATTGTTAAACCAGCTTGTAGTGTGTAAAGAGGCTAATTAGGGCATTTCTAGGTCTTTGACCAGCCACCCAGTCGGATCCAGTCTAGATTTGAGTGTCAAATCAACTTGGAAGCTGAACTAGAAGTGGGTGGGAGGTCGACCACTCTCATAAATGTGTCGTTCTCAGATGTGCACGGCTTTTTGCGACCACAATCGCGCATGTGCGCTTTTCCCGTGTTTATGTTTTGCGCATGTGCGCGCACGCCCTGTGTAGTCATAGCGAACTTTAATTTTGTCACTGGTTGTATATTTTTTGACCCTTTGGAAATGCTTTTGTGGTAATTTTGGTCCATAGGTGACCTCATAACTGTTTGGCAATGTTGAATTCTTGTAACCATTTGTGAACGAAATTTCAGTGATAACACTTGGTATGGCTTCTATGATGTTGTTCAATTTGGTTGATTTGGTTGATGGAGTGATCAATACTCTTTTGATTCAGTGGTGACATGATTGCTATGATATACTAGTTATTTATACATTATTGAGATAGCATTCATATTGATTTTTTATGGAGCATGAGCAAGCTATTGGAGAGCTTGGATGTGTTGTGATTGGCTGGTGGTCAGATTGGACAGTCAGAGACAGAAAAGAATGATATATTGATTGAAAAGAATCTGAGTTGATCTTGAAGGACAAACCCTAACATCTCATAAGGTATACGCAGGTTGTTGTATACATTGGTCGCGTGCATACACGGGCTATAGTGAGCCAGGGCGCATGCACACGCTGGTTGCACTACTGACAGGTCGTGTACCTATTGGCAGATTGATATCTATTGAGGATTGTTGCCTCATCCCAGTTATTGTTGAGGGTGTAATTTGAGTCTTACATTATAGAGTTGGTGCTCTTGTAGAGTTTTACTCTATTCAGCTGTTGTTGATAAACCCCTGAATTGTTGTCCATAATAAAAAGGAAAATTGTACATACATCTTGTGTTCTTTGTGTTCCTTGTGGTGATGACTTATTGATGATATGTGTTGTTGATATATGTTGTTGACATATGTTCACATATAAATGGTTATAAATGATAGAAATGGGTAATGAATAAATATTGAATGTTAACTAAGGAGTTTTATGTAAAGAGGGAAGTTTTTGGAAAAAGAGCCCCACACTCATTCACCCCCTCTCTAAGTGTGGTAGGTGTGTCCAACAATTGGTTTTAGATCAGGCCTTCACTACAAGCCTTAACAATCTTGAAGGATATCTATAGACACACAAATGGATGGTGAAGTTCCAATCCTCGATGAGGAAAACTATTCTACTTGGAGAATAGACATGAGATTACATTTGAAGACAATAGGAGCAGAAATTTGGTAGGCAACCATTGGTGCATCATTTTCATTGAAGAACAAGTCAAATTTTGCAGCTCAAAGGGAAGGAAAGAAGAATGATGCATTGGCTCTCAAGACCATTCTTAGTGGACTCTCAAGCCCTATCAAAGAGAGCATGGGAAAATGCACTTCCGCCAAGAATCTGTAGCTAAAGCTAGAGGAAACATATCAAAGCAAGAAGAAGAAAGAAGATATTGAAGATCACTCGATCAAGATCACTAAAGGTAAAGAATCTCAAAAAACTCTTGAATGCATTGTTTCTAAATGTGATTTTGAAAACATTTCAGGTCAAGATAAATAATCAAGTGATGATAGCACAAAGGAAGATCTTGAAGACATTTCAAATGAAGGCAAAAAATTATGTGTTGATATTGGCAAAAGGGAAAATAGTGAATATATTTCAAATGAAGGTAAAGAACCCTCAAAAACCCTTGATTGCAATGATGATGATGGATTTTTCTCTACAAGTGAAGAAGAAGATCTAGAAATAGTTTGTGTAAATTTTGATGGTACTTATCCCATGAAAAGAATAGAAGGAAATCTATTAAAACTTCAAAAGGAAGATGAAGAGGGTTTATATAGATATAGAAGTGATCATTATTATATAGACTATAATTATCTTTCGGATAACAGTGAGAAGTTTCTTGGGGGGAGTCTAAGGCACATCTTGAAGTTGAAAGAAATGATCAAGGAACAAGAAGAGAGCAATAAGACTCAATTAGAAGAAAAAAAAGAAGAGATCACAAGACTAAAAGATGGAAAAGGAGATATAAATGTAGATGATGAAATTAGCAAAATTTTTGAGACCATTGTCCATCTTAAGACCCAAATTGAAGAAGCCAAAATAATAGAGGAACTATTGAAGATTCAAATAAATGAAAAGGAAGAGTCATGTTGTAATTTAGAAGCTAAAATTGTTGACCTTAGAAAGAAGGTGGAAAAGTCAAACAAATTCTTGAATAGCTCACGAATCTTGGATGAGATCTTGGAAATTCAAAGATCATCATGTGATAAATCAGGTCTTGGATACAAAAGAGAAGATACACATGTTGAAGCAAGCACCTCAAAGAAGCATGAGGTAAGTCCATCAAAGAAGGAAGACAGTGTTGCAAAGCAACCATCTACACAAGGCAAAGAAAAATTCAAAAGAACAAAGCAAGGAAGACATCAAGAAGTTGTTCTTGGGACACCAAAGCAAAGGTATAAAAGTATTTTTCATGGGCATTGTTATTCATGTAATGGATATGGTCACAAAGATTTTGAATGTAGATCTTACGAAAGGAGATATAATGGAAGATTCTATAACACCACAAGATGTTGGAGATGTGATCAAGTAGGACACATTGTTGTTCACTATAACTCCATGAGATGCTACAGCTATAGTGGATTTGGGCACAAATTCCAGGAGTGTTGGAACACAAGAAGAAATTCCATGATGAGGACTTCACATAGCATGGCTAGAAGAAGGAATGAAGTAAGAAAGGGAGACATCTTTGAAAATATGTATGCTCAAAGTTCAAGTTCTAAAGAAAAGGGCCATATACAGAAGTGGGTGAAGAAGACAAAACAACTAGATCAGAATGAAAGACTGAAGGGAATTTCAAAAGTGTCATCTACTAAGGCATACGCGGGTGACAATGTGACAGTTGCGTACATATGCTAGCTGACCTTGAATAGGTCGCGTACACACGTGCTTTGTTGTGCAGTAGGTCGTGTATATGTGGTAAAGCCTTGGTAAAAAGGCAATGCAGATGGGTTGCAACTTGATGTGATGTTATAACTCTGTGTTGCAGGGTCTGACATTGTTTATTACAAGTTCTGACACTGTTTGTTGCAAGTTTTCGTGGTTATATGTTAGATCATGTAAGGTGACGATGTAAAATATATCTTGGGTACATGGCACTGACCCATGAGTATGGATTGATGCTGATCTATTGGAGTACATGGCTGGTACATATTTGAGTTTCATTGATATATCTTTTGATAGATTATTGGAAGCATATGATGGATATCATGGTGCATGCATTTTGCATGTGATTGGACTACATATTGAGACATATAGTTGGTGAAGTTGATGAGATGATCATGTTGTACATAATTGTTGATATATAGTTGATGCATGATTGGCACTTTTCCAGTACATTGGTAGAGGCACCTACTAGCAGTTTGATTGGCACATGTTTTATGAATGATTTGGCATACATGTATGGGATTCATCATTTTGTGGTACTTGGTTCATGATGGAGACATATCATGAGTGGATGTACATTGGTTGGCATATTGGTAGATGCACATGTTGGCATGTTGATAGAGGCATACGATTGATACATTCCATGGATGATTGCATGATGTTGATGTACATGGTTGATGTACATAATGAGCACACATTTTGTACAGGATGTACTTCGTATATATTTTGCTCATGATTCTTTATTTCATTGTTGACATATTTTTTGCTTCATGATGGTTGGTATGTCATGAGTTTGATGCATGAACAGGTCCAAGGATCGTCATATGGTAGCATATTGTTTATCTTGTAGAGAAGATAGGGGGAGACATACCCATAGGGGGAGTCATTCTTCTTCCCATGATTCTAGGAGGAGATATTTATCAGATGCATACCTAGTAAGCCCTATATTTGAAGAAAGAGCACAGAGGCATGATTCCAGGGGGAGCGATGATCATAGAGGGAGCATGAAAAATGTATTTTCAGCATTACATCAAATTTATATCCCGTGTTCAAAAGGGGAGAGATTATTCAGCGACAACAAGACAGGGGGATCAGCCTCAAGAGGAGAATGGCCCTTTTCCATTGATGTCAAAGGGGGAGAGATAGTCACATTGATGTGATTATTGATTGGGAGAGATAATAACATTGACTATTTCTGATATGATTGATGTTTACTAATTGGGAGAGATATTCATATTGATATGATTGATGACTATTAATGTAGAGCATGCCTTGTCTACATGTTTGACATCAATAATTGGTAATTGGTGTTGACATCAATGTTGGTATTGTCATCAATTCCAAAGGGGGATATTGTTGGATCATGTTGTCATCGATGCCAATGGTTTGATTGATTGATTTCAAGTGATTGATTGATGCCAATAGTTTGATTGATTGATGTCAAGTGATGGATTGATTGATAGGCTTGATTGGTTGTTGATTGATGAACAATGCATATGATGAATTGTCCTTGATGAGAATGATATATGTCAAGTGGAAACCAATAGATGAAGATGGATCAATGAGTTTTCATTGATATGATGAAGATGGATCAATGAGTTGTCATTGATACATGATGCATAGTTGATGTATATGATGCAGTGGTGAATTGATGCAAATATGAATCATTATTGTCTTATCATGATTGATAAGGTGAACAAATGGATGAACTCCAAAGTGGTCCCCTTATGGTGAAAGCCCTCACGGGAATATGCTTTGTGGATTGAGTTAACCTAGAAGAATGGTTGGAGGACTCATGCTTGTATATGGAATAATGAGATGAAGATCAATAAAGTTGTTGGTGAAACTATCCTATATGGATAGTGCTTGTCATGCCATTTCCAATGGTATGTGGAATGTCGCATAACTCCTCACGGTTTGAGAGTTATGGCTTTACGAAGTTGGAGGACCCCCATATGAAGGCTTGAAGCCCCCAAGGTCAAAGAAGTCAAAGTGACCTAAAATAAGAAATCATTATTTAAATAATAAAGAGTAACTCCTCACGGTTTGAGAGTTATGGATTTACAAAGTAAGGTGACAAAATCAAGAAGGAATATTTAAATGATAAAGTATTGGAGAACTTTCTATTCATGGAAAGTGGTTAACCCTAAATTAAGGAAAATAGGTTAAGTGACCTAGAAATGGGTTAAGTAACCTAAAAATGGGTTAAGTGACCTAGAGGATGAAAGTATAAATAAGATAGATATGGTCTCTTGTAGATCATCCTTTTTGTGGATCAATGGGGAGCTTCTTGTGAAAATATCTTTTTGAGTATTGATGGAGAGCTTCTTGTGAGAGTATCTTTGGTATGGATCTCTTGAGAATGATTGAAGATCTATTATGAGGAAGAGAGTGAGAGGAGGATCTCATGGATGCATCAAAGTTTTGGCAATATCGGAGATATTGACCGCAAAAGTTTCGGAGCTTCAAAAACCCTATTTTCTGAGGTACACGGGGATTGTTTGTGTATAGGGTGCGTATACATTGAAGGTATATGTGGGATGACTATGTACAGAGAGAGTATAGTGGATAAAATCATGGAGATTTGTATTTGAGCTGGTGCCAAGCTCTTGGATGATGAGGCAGGTTCCAGATCTGCATTCTATGGGCTCAGATATATCACTGAGACACTGGTATGGTTACATTATTGTCTTGATGGATACTATTGTTTAATGTGTTGTGAATGCTTAGGGAATTCTTGGTATGGATTCTATGATGTTGTTCAATTTGGTTGATTTGGTTGATGGAGTGATCAGTACTCTTTTGATTTAGTGGTGACATGATTTCTATGGTATACTAGTTGTTTATACATGATTGAGATATCATTCATATTGATTTGTTGTGGAGCATGAGCAAGCTATTGGAGAGCTTGGATGTGTTGTGATTGGCTGGTGGTCAAATTGGATAGTCAGAGATAGAAAAGAATGATATATTGATTGCAGAGAATCTGAGTTGATCCTGAAGGACAAACCCTAACAGCTCAGAAGGTATACGCAGGTTGTTGTATACATTGGCCACGTGCATACGCAGGCTGTAGTTAGCCAGGGCACGTGCACATGCTGGCTGCACTATTGACAGGTCGTGTACCTGTTGATAGATTGATATTTGTTGAGGATTGTTGCCTCATTTCATTTGGTGCTAAGGGTGTAAGTTAAGTCTTGCATTATAGAGTTGGTGCTCTTGTAGAGTTGTACTCTATTCAGTGTTGTTGATAAACCCACGGATTGTTGTCCATAATAAAAAGAAAAATTGTACATACATCTTGTGTTCTCTGTGTTCCTTGTGGTGATGAATTATTGATGATATGTGTTGTTGATATATGTTGCTGATATATGTTCACATCTAACTGGTTATAAATTATAGCAATGGGTAATGAATAAATTTTGAATGTTAACTAAGGATTTTTATGTAAAGAGGGAAGTTTTGGGAAAAAGATCCCCACACTCATTAACCCCCCCTCTAAGTGTGGTAGGTGTGTCCAACAAAATTGATATGTGTCTTAGCACCCAATTGGTCCATGATCTCTATTTAAAGATCATGGAGGGTCATTTTCCAATGATTGATTGTGAGAAACTCTCTCTTGTAATTTTTTTCTGTTGCATTAAAAAATTGCTCCAAGTGGGCACGTTGGTTGGGGACATGGATGTTTCCCCATAGGTTTTTTACCATGTAAAGACATAAATGTGTTTATATTAGATATGGTTGTGTGAGTGGTTACTGAAGGTGGTCATCCCCTGTTCGAATACCTCTTTTGTTGAACAACGGGTGATAAAAACTGAAAAAGTGACTAATTATGGAAACTTGTGGACTTGCGGGATTGTGAGATTGCGGGTTTGAGATGATAGTAGGAAGTCTTCCTGCAAACCTAATTTTGAAAAAAAAACAACTAAGTGTGGGATGTATAGTATGAGCAAGGTGTTTGAACATTGATCAACGAATATTGATCAACAACCATTTTTCAAAGAAAACTTCAAGAGACAGTATAGTGCTTTTAATTCCCCAAAATCATAAGTACCTTGGCTTGCATTTTCTTTAAATTGAAAGTAATGCACATAAAATAAGTAAAGGATGGAACCCAAACCATATAATAATTCTATCCCCTAGCAGGCTCTGTAAAAACAACACTAGGCTTGTGTCTCGTCAATATGGAGAGCTTCCAATACTCTAAGAATTTTATGTTTGACTGGTATTTTAAAGTATGAATGTAAACCCAATACTTATGTAGAAGTATGAAAATGCAAACATATTTTTTATTCAAATAGTAAGGCATTCCGACCAAGCCAAATACCCCAAAGGAAAAGAAATGGGACTGCCCTTAATGATTTCAATTCTATCAAACTAATCTAGTGTAAAAGGAAATATGTCAGGTCATCTTTTGACTAGAGATTGGCTAAATCCAAAGATTTTTTTTCTATATCCATCCAGACATGTTTGGAATATTCACACTGTAAAAATAAGTGAATAGAATATTCATCACTAGCTCTACATAAACACACATGTCTGGACCATGTCTATTTCACCATTGAATATTGTCCCACATCAACACCTTATTATTGAGTGTTAACCACATAAATAGTTTTGTCTTCAGTTGGTATTTTACTTTCTACATTTTCTTCCACCACCACTTGACCTAAACTTGTCTAGGACTAGACAAAGCTCGATACCAAATTCCAGCAAAGTAGTGTCCATTGAAACCATTCATCATCCAAATAAACTCATCCTTATCATTCCCCGATATTATATGTAATCTATTTAACTATTTTATGAGGTTGTTCCATGACTGACCATGTTCTCCTACAAAATCAAGATATGTTGCATTGACCCATCCTTATCCCTAAAGGGTTTCCTCTGTTGGGTTTGACACTCTATTCAATGTCACTCTGAAAATTACATGTAAGTGATGAATCATCTCTTCAAGTAAGAGTATATCCCTATTGCAACCCAAGATAACATTGGCCCCTATATGCACAAGTGAACCATTTCCAACTCTTCAAGCCAAAAAATAACTAATAATAGGAAAGGCTAGTGTAAGTAATTTCCATTGTGTTACCACATGAACCAACACCTTAGCTCAAAGTCCCAAAGATGGGTGCTAGCTTTATGGAACTAGGGATGTTGGTGATTGTCACCTCACCAAATTTCCCCTCCACTTTAGACTTAGGAACGATTTCCTAATCTAGGGGGGTTTCCCTATGGGTTAACTAGGCTCACTTTGTGTAGTATGAGTGGGAGTAAAGAGAACCTAGAAACAAATTCAATGGAGAAAAGGATGAAATAATAGATGGGCTTGGGGGTGATTAGTGAAAGGGATACCAATGCCTCACCTACTTGGGCTATGGAAGCACTTGGGAAATTTTAGGAGGGAAAGTCGAGGGTTTATAGGAAACCAATTGACATCTTCTAAAAACTTAAACTTAGTTCAAAAAAATATTTTGATGGTCAGGTTTTACAAAATATGTGAGGGAGAGGGTCACTTAAGAAGCCTTCTCAAACCAAGTGTAAGGAAATCCCTACCCCAAAGAATATATACATACATACCTACTACTCAAAGATTATGATATTAAACATATTGGTCTTGATGATAGATGGCTAGAGACCATAGCATAAGACTAAGCAATATTACTATAAATCCCCCCAATGTAGCATAGAAAATCCTCTATGGCATTATTTTTCTCTGACATTCAATATTTAGCAAAACCTTTAGCCTCCAAGTATGCTCTAGAAAAAACCCACAAATGAAATTACACAAAGCACAACATAGCTGACATAAAATAAAGGCAATATCCTCTAAATCTTGGAGCAAGAGTGGTCATAAGTAATTTCATTTCCTTGCTAATCTAATCCATCTTGCAAATGGTGAGAGCAAGTCCATATACAAACTTCAACTCTAACTCTGCATACAATAAAATATGAATTATTTCCTTAGATCCATTAGTCATCCTAGGAATAATGATAAGATAATCCTTCCTAACTTCCTGAAAAAACTTCTTGCTAAAGATAAACAAGAGTTTGTTGAGATCCAAAATATCCTCTAGGAAGTTACAATAAAATAATCTTGAAACAAAATTATAATGGAGATTTATCCTAACTAAGTCCAACAACCAACTAAAAAATGAATAAATAAATGGATTTAGTTGCATATTCCTTCCAGAAATAGGTCCAAGAGATAAGGGCACCTCCCTGGGATGAGGGTTTGACCATATAATGGTTTCAAAAACACAAGTTCTTTGTCCTTGAGTAAATGAAGTAGGGAACTTAGGTAAAATGTGCCAAACCATGTAATTCATGCTAAAACCATGTTCATAAACCACTGGCTCCTAAACCATCTATTGAAACTGTGATCTCAAAACCTTTGGCCAAAAACCACTTGCTAGCTTTGAAACCTAGGGCTTTATTTTCCTTTAAAATGCCCCCTAATATCCTTGGTTGGGAATTCAAATAGGAAGCCCTTTATTTATGATATTTGGTGAAGAAAACATGTTTGAATAGGGCCCTTCTAAGTTTATCACTCTTTCTTCAAATTGTGGCTAAGGGGACTTTAAGGGCATTGTTGTTACAAAGTATGTTTTGTTTCAATTTTTTTTATCTTTTACCTTGTTCATTCTTCGAACTAACTAGATGCTAACATTATAATGGATTTCTTTTATTGCTATAGGTCTTATAGGCATCTTGTCATATACAAGATTTGAAGAATGTGCTTCATATCAACCCATGATTGGACTCTTTCTGAAAATTTTCACCCCTTTACTAAGTCTCGGCATGTATACTCATGGAATTTTGAACCCTCTATCTATTTCCTTAAACTCAAAGCAATGTGTATCAGATGAAATGGTTCTTTGCTATTTATTTATATTCATTTTACTTCTAGATGAGTCCATTGTGAGCTCATACATTAATAAATACAGGTTGACCCTGGATTTTTATATAGATCTACCCTCTTTTCTTTGTATTACTTGATTTGTTTGCTGCCAAAAAATTCCACAAATTTGTCCTCAATATCCCTACAAATACTTTAGTGATGTATCCTCCATGATATTAGAAATTGATCCTGAATTTTGTGATTGCATTGGTGTTAAATAAAATGAGGTATTGTTATCAAATATTGTTCCTCTCAACATAATACCAAACCCCTCACACCCTCTGTTAAGATATAATCATCAAATCTGTAAAATTGTTGCAGATAGAAGGTTTTGAATGTGCCTGATGGAGATATGTTGTTGGTTGTTATTTCCACATGTCATAAATAGAGCTTCAAATCAACCCATAAATCACTCTCTTCCTGATATATGTATTCTTTGAACATATATGAACAAAGTGCACCTATTTTTGCATCAAGAGATGTCTAAACTAAAGCTTTTTCTTGTTGCAAACCTCGATGAATAAAATCTAAGGTAAGAATGAAGACATATCCCTGTGTAATATGCATATATGAACCTTTTGCATCCATGATAGGGACCAAAATTTATTCATACAGGTTTTATTACAATGTTGTTGCTACAAGCTACAGGTGTCAAATATGTCTCAAAAAGAGACAATCTTGTATGCCAAACAACTTCAATGATATTTTTTATTCCTTCCTCTGTGCAATGAGTCTTGATAAAATTTTGAACAAAGGCACATAAGGTATATAATTACAGTGGTTTTCCCTTGTAAAAAATGATAGGTCGTCCCTATATCAATAAGAAGGTTTAGGTCAGCTCCCAGGTTTGAAATGATACAAGTCAGCGCTAAGAGATTACCATACAAGTCGACCCTTGGCTTTATTGAGGTAGGTTGTCCCTAAATTTTGTCATATAACTCGACCCAAGGAAGACATTTAGGTACAGGTCGACCCAAATTTCATTTCAGGAATGTATATTTCTACTCTATTTTCCATCAATTATCTTGCTAGAAACTTTAGATATTGTTGATGCGAGGAATGACAAAATCCTCACTTAAGCATTTTCAAATCTCATTAGGATAGGTGAGATAGACAGTATTATAACCCTGGTCTTATAGCCTATCAAAAATCTCAATCAAACCTCAAGAAAAGGATTCTTAGATTTGATATCATTTTATAAGTATTAAAACTTTGTATATTTTATATGAAATACACTAAAAATGTACTTGCAAACTGAATTCATGAAAATATGTGAATAACTAAATGCAAGAAGCCATAAATCTGAAAATCAATATACAACAAGTCTCATAAATGAGAAGAAATCAACAAATATTTTTATTAGTCTCAATTTGAGTTACAACCGAGTTTGTCTTTTCAAACCCCTATGAGGGTTTGGATCATAATTACACTTAGGAGTCTAAGACATTATTTGACTCATACATAGACCACTAGTGTCAAAAAAATAAAGACTAGAACAAAAAAACTCAACTAGATCAGTCCAAGCTACAAGTGAATCATTGAACTCTACAAAACTAGTATTAATCATCATTGAAATAAATTTAGAACTTCCAACTATAACCAAACAAACATTCAAGAAGAACGAATGACCTTGGAGCATGTCAAAAATCAATGCTTCCTAGTCCTTTTTTCGCCACCTTCAAAATAATCCTGCTATCAACAAGATAACTCAACTCTAAATAAACTCATAATGGAATGAATGCATAGATAAAATTCTCAGTTGAGGAAAAAACAAACTTTATAAGAAGTTTTACTTCTCTCTCTTTTTATCTTGCTCTCCTTCTTTTATATCTTCAAAAAGTCGTTTGATTTATTTAACTACCTTTTATTTAGAAACTTAAATAACTTTACTTAGGAGAAGACAACTTTTATTTATAATAAGCGTAATAAATATTAAATAATAGGTGGGGTCCCACTAGGTCTTTGTTCCTTTATTTACAAAATTTCCCTTGTAGCTTCAAAATGATTAAAAACTATGAATATGTCAGCATCATGAAATATATCATAAAGTAACCTGTATAAAACATACCAAATCAACAACACTTCTATCTCCCAAAATATCAAAATGGCATGATATTTAAAATTCTGAAAATAATATCATGTGTTTGTTGTCCATCCAAAATATGCATCAAGTGTCTAAGTGGAAATGTCATAATACAAATTAAGATAATTCAGAAATGATATTTCCCTTTTACATGACTCATCTCTCTCCTTTCTTCTTATTGAGGCCTGAGTATCATAAGACTTCTTTTCTTCCATTTTCACTATCTTAGGGCGCATATCACTGAAAGTGATTTCTCTCTTACTATTGTATGATTTGGTTGAAGGTTGTTTGGATTGTATGGAAGAGGATTGAGATGTCTCTGAGTTGGTTGAGTTGGTAGGTTACTTTCCTTTGTCAATTTGGGGTTCATTGGGCAACATTTTGTAATTTCTAGGAACTTAAACTGATGGGGCCATGGAGGCAACATATGAAACATGTAGTATTGATTACAGAGCAGGAGGAGGAGGCAGAGGGTTATCATGCCAATGAGATATGCCAGAGGGAGGATTTATGGGAATATTGTCCCAATCATCATTGGATGGTTGTAGAGGAGTTTCAGATAAATATGCAATACTAGGATGTGGTTGTAGGGGAGGATTAGGAAGAGCTTGAGGATGTGGCAATATTGGCTTCCCACCTAGGTTTAGATAGCTAGTTTGTACACGTTGGTTAAACTCTTCAAAATCAAATCCAAAATGTATTGAAAACTGTTAGGATATTTAGACACTTAGGAGTTAGTTAAGATCTATTTGGTCTAATGTGTCGTTAGGTGAAAATATGTTTCTTAGAGTGTTTCTTTAGTATGCATTAGTATGCATTTGTTGTTAGGAAATATGACGGTCACGATATGTTCCTAACATAGAGTGATATGACGGTTCATATTCTCCTCGATCTTAACGGCTACATTGATCTGTGTCTTAACACCCAATCATTCCATGATCTCTATTTAAAGAGCATGGAGGGTCATTTGTTGATGATTTATTGTGAGAAACTCTCTTGTTAAATATCTATGTAATATTTTTCTTTTGCATTAATAAACTGCTATAAGTGGCCGTGTCGGTTGGGGTCGTGGATGTTTCCCCATAGGGTTTTTACCATGTCAAAATATTGGTGTGTTGATCTTTGATCTGGTTGTGTGAGTGGTTACTGAAGGTGTTCGTCCTATTTTGGAATACCTTTTTTGTCGAACATGGTATCAAAATTGTTTGAAGGCTCGTTCTCATTGTAGATCGAGATCATGATGTTGAATTGCCTCTTCTTTGGTTTCTACCATTTTCGTACATTTCTGGGCTGAGAGGACTGTTCAATTGCATCTGGAGCACTCATTTCAGTCAGGAAAACTTTTTGTTTCACTCGAAAAGGTTTATGTTTTCCCGGGATACGACCATTTCAGTCAAATCTGGAGGTATAAAGTCTGAGTACGCCCTTTTTAAATTTTTGAAGAGTATTATTTCGGTTTTATTTTGGCTTTATATTGTTTGTTTCCATTTTTATACTATTTTATATCTATGTATTCTCTTTTCCCCGCACCCTGTGCAATCTCGACAAATTAGAAACAGATAGGAAAAGGTGCATTTTTCGGGTAAGCTAACTGAAATCTAACCCTTGTTGTCATCGATAAGTGAAATTTTTGTTCTTGTGTGAAAATAGTTATTTTTAAGAACGCTCTCCAAGAGTGTCTTCCACGAAAATAAAAACACCTCCAATCCTCCTTATAAACAATCCAATATGTTTTGCTAGCTCACTTGGTTAAAAGTTGCCTTATTAAGTAAGAGGTCTTGCATTCAAGTCTCCTTTTTTGTTACTTTTTAAAAAAAGTTTATGCATCCATTGTAAAGTGTATTTCACTCCAAGTATAAAAGTGAATCACTATAAGTAGCTTTAATGTTTTATAAAATTGATCCATGCTTCTACGAAAGTGATCCCCGCTTCTTTTTATAAAAGTGGGTCATTTCATAAAGCAACTTATTTGTAAAAGTGAGGGCATAACTTTCACATCTGAAGTCTGTTTTCAACATTGTTTTTTTTAAAACCGCCTAGTTTTTCAAGATCTTTCCATCCATATCATCAATTTTAGTTTTTACATACACATTATCTACATATTTAATATGGATTCTTCCAGTTATCTTTTGCTTACCATACCAACTACTTCCAATGGAAATCCCATATGGATGATTTATTAAGAAGTAAAGGCTTGTACTGGATTACCTTGGGAAAGGAAAAAGAACCCATTGATGACGAAAAGAAAGGAAAATGGGATAATAGGAGTGACAAAACATGTGGACCGATCGGAATGTCCATCTCTCCTAATTTAAGGTTTCACCTTCAAGAAATTGATGACCCCGATGAAGCTTGGGAAAAGATTGAATCTATGTTTAGTAAACACAATATTATTCGAGCACATCAGTTAGAAAATCAGATATTGACTTTAAGTCCAAATTATTTTTCTTGCATTGAATACTATCTATCTAAATTTAAAACACTCAGAATTTTATGTGAAGAGTGTAGCATAAAGTTGGAGGAAGAGCGTTGCATCTATATTATTCTTTCTAAGTTAGGTAGTGCATATTATGTATTTGTGTCTACCTTTTATGCCATGAGAGAGGTTCTAGATAAAGCTTATCAAAAAACCACTCTTGAGTCCTTTTTTGATGCTTTGATTAGAGAGCAAGATAAGCTTGTACAACTTGGAGTGAACAGCATTGCAGGTACCTCCAACAAAGCCTCAGTTGCCTAGCAGAAAGATAAACCCAAGAATATCAAGAAGCAAAATCCTCGTCACAACAACAAGAAAAATAAGGGTCCAAACCCACTCAATGAAATTCATCTCCTGATGGTGACAAAGGAGAAAAATCTAAAAATAAGAAGACTTACAAAGAATGCAACTTTTGTGGGAAAGATGGGCATGATGAGTCCAAGTGTTTCAAGAAGATGGCAATTTTAGAAGAAGCAATGAAGAAGCACAACATCAGTATCGATTCTAATTCTTCTTCATATTCTCATGGACATGCACTTTTTTCTTCTGGTTTCTCCTTCAATGCAACTTCTACTTATTATTCTAATGAGTGGCTTATTGATTCTGGAGAATCTTATCATATGGCTAAGGATAAAGTCATATATTCTTCTCTAAATGAATGTAACACCAAGAAAATATTTTTTGGTGATGATAGATCTCTAAGTGTTGTAGGATATGGAACAATTCAAGTATATAATGGTCATTTCAATGATGTATTATGTGTTCCAAGTCTTTTATGTAGCCCTCTATCGGTATATCAAAGCACTCATTTAGGTGAAGGTAAAATCATAGAGTTTTCACCTCACCAAGTTGTAATCAAGGATATAAAATATCCTAAGCATGTTCTTGCAACTAGAATTGTTGATGATATTACCAGGTTGTACAAGTTTGACAATTTTGGGTCATCATCTTTTCCATCAGTTTTTGTTGCTCATAGCGATGACTTGAGCAAACTTTGGCATGTGCAGTTTGGTCATCTAAACTATCTCTCATTGCAACAACTATGTAATCAACAAATGGTGATTGGTCTTCCTCTTGTTTCATGTAGATAAGGTGTTTGTGTCGGTTGTGTTCTCGGCAAACATCATCGGGACAATTTTGACAAATGTGCCTCTTGGCACGCCTCGGGCCCTTTGCATCTTGTTAGCAGTGACTTGTGTGATCCAATTTATTCTCCTTTTTCTTCTGGGTGCAAGTGTTTCTTAACTTTCATTGATGAATTTTCCAGACGCACTTGGGTTTACTTCTTAAAAGTTAAGAGTGAATCTTTTGACATATTTTTGGTCTACAAGGCCCTTGTAGAAAAGCAATCTGGACATCAAATTCAAAGGTTAAGAACATATAATGAAGGTGAATATGTGAACAATAATTTTACAAGTTGTTGCACTACATAGGGCATTCAAATGCAACACATTGTTCCATATACACCACAACAAAATGGTGTTGCTGAGAGAAAGAACCGACATTAAAAGAAATGGCTAATTGTATGATCAAATCTAAGGGATTAAGTCTAAAGTATTGGGCAGAAGCCATCAATTGTGAAAATTACATAATAAATCACACCCCCACAAAGGCTCTTAAAAATATAACACCAAAAGAAGCATGGACTAAAATTAAACTAGATGTAAGTCACTTTCATGTATTTGGCAGTATAGCATGGGTTCACGGTCCTGATGAGAAAAGGAAAGCATTGCAATATAAAAGTGAGAAGTGTATATTTGTTAGTTTTTCTAAAGATGAAAAGGTTATAGACTTCTTCAACCACATTGTAATGAAATTATTAGTAGAAGAGATGTTAAATTTGATGAAAATATATTGGCCTGCAAGCCTAATTCGATGATTGTGCCTTCTTCGTCTTGCGAGCCATATTCAACGTTTGTGCCTTCTTATGTTCCTATTCTAGTTTCTTCTTCAGATGATGATAGTGAGGATGAAAATCCACCTCCGCCTTCTCACCTTCCTCCAGACAATTCCATTGAACCTGAACCAACACCAGCACCATTGCTTCGTAGATGGGTCCATTCAAAACAAGAAGCAACTGGTGATCTTGTCTGTGATCCTTTAGATCAGCGTTGGACACGTTCTCAGTTCTAGTGAGCCTCATCTCTTTTGGCTCAAGTTTCAGAGACTCATGATCTAGAGACATTTTCAAAAGCTTCAGATCATCCAGATTGGGATACAACAATGAATGAAGAGTATCATTCTTTAATGGAAAACGATACTTGGGATCTTGTACCTCTTCCAAAAGGAAGAAAACTTGTCAGATGTAAATGGATCNTTAAGAAATCTCGTTGTGGTCTTAAGCAAGCTCCCGGAACTTGGTATGCCAAAATGGACAACTTTCTTATTGACACTGAATTTTCTAGATGCCATTCTAATCCTAATGTCTATAACAAGAAAGTAGGAATCCATATCCTAATCCTTGTCCGTTATGTTGATGACCTTATCCTTACTGGTAGTGACTCAAAACTTTTAAACCATGTGAAAACCAACCTTAAGAAGAAATTTGAAATGATAGGATTAGGTTTTTTGCACTATTTCCTTGGCCTCCAAGTTTTGCAAACTAATGAAGGAATTTTTCTTTCCTAGTCTAAGTATGCTTGTGACCTTCTTCGTCGGGTTCACATGGAATATTGTAAACCATCCCCTTCTCCCTTCCAGTCTAGAGTCAATCTTGTTGTCACCTGTACTTCTCTCGAAGTTGATGCCACCTTGTATCGTCGGTTAGTTGGTATCCTCTTATACTTCACTCATACTCATCCTAATCTTTCCTTTGTTGTTGGTCTTGTTTCTTGGTATATGAAAACACCCCATGAAAGCCATTGGAAAGCACCTAACAGGATACTTTGGTATGTATGGGGTACAGTTTAGTTCGGGATACATTACAGTTTAGGGGGAACTCCTTTTTTTTTTGGTTTCACTGATTCAGATTGGGTCGGTGACCCTGAGGATTGAAAGTCTATTTCAGGTTATGTTTTTAGCCTTGGTTCAGGACCTGTAAGAAAAAACATGCTATTGCACTTTCTTCAGTAGAAGAAAAGTACAGAGCAATGGTAAATGCAAATCAGGAAGCCTTGTGGCTTCAACAAATACTTTTAGAGTTTGGATTTCAGAAACAGCATCTGACCAGCGTTTGGTGCGACAATTGGAGTGCGATCAAGCTCACCAAAGACCCAGTTCAAAATTAGCGCAGAAAACACATCGATATACACATGCACTTCATCAAAAAGCTCATTCATGATCAAGTTATTGAAGTGATATTTTTCCCTACAGAAGATCAAGTTGCAGACATTTTCACAAAGTCTCTTACAAAAGAGAAGTTTTCCAAAATTTGATATATGTTAGGAATTCAGGAAGTTTCATTAAGGGGGGGATAGGTTCTAATGCCTCCTTCCTTCTCCTATTGTTTCACTATTATAAATCCTTCAATCCTATCCCAAGTTGTTCTTAAAGGGGGATGTTAGGATATTTAGACACTTAGGAGTTAGTTAAGATCTACATGGTCTAATGTGTCATTAGGTAAAAGTGTGTTTCTTTAGTATGCATTTGTAGTTAGGAAATCCGACGGTCATGATATGTTTTCAACATAGAGTGATCTGATGGTTCATATTCTCCTCGATCTTAATGGATACATTGATACGTGGCTTAACACCTGATTGGTCCATGATCTTTATTTAAAGAGCATGGAGGGTCATTTGTTGATGATCGATTGTGACAAACTCTCTTGTAAAATCTCTCTATAATATTTTTATTTTTCATTAATAAACCACTCCAAGTGGTCGTGTTGGCTGGGGTTGTGGATGTTTCCCCGTAATGGTTTTACCACTTCAAAATATCGGTGTGTTGATCTTTGATATGGTTGTGTGAGTGGTTACTAAAGGTGTTCGTCCTCTGTTGGAATACCTGTGTTTTCGAACAAAAGCCTCATTTTCTTGTGTCTCCCCTATTTCCAAAATAAATTTGGCAGTCTTCCTCTTCTGCCCATGGTCCCTCTATTTTAACTTATGTTACTTCCTCGAGTGAAAAAAAATCATCTATATGCATCATCATTCGAATTAGTGCACAATTATTAAAGTAAAATACAAGACACGGTATTGTAAACATCTAATAAAATTGTGTTTTCATGCAAGGGAGAAATGAATGGGAATAAATGTAAACAGGGAAGAAAATCCATATTTTGACAAGCAACCTTTTCATTGTTTTTCTTTTCAAAATCTGAACTATACACTTCTTTGCAAAAATATCTTTATATAAAAAGTCTATTATCTCTTTGAAGAAGTGAAATGAGTGAAAACGAATAAATAAATGACAAGGATACAATGATAAAGGGGGTGTAATAAGTGAAAAATGATATGAAATGACAGGAATGCATGAGAAATTTATGTTCAATGTCCATACACAATCAACCATTTATATTCATAAAACTGTATAATTTTCTATTGTAGAGCTAATAATTCATGTGTAGTTCCTTTGAGAGGACTCCCAAACATTTCTTTAATCAATCAATGTGTTCCCTGATCATTCTATTTACCTAAGGCCACATTTCCAAGCTACACAATAATATGAGTTTACAGCAAAATTGTCAAACTACCCATACATCATCTTGAGACTAGAAATAAGATCAATGTCATACACAATCCCACCATTACAAACAAATCTTTAATAAACTCTATTTAAAAACATCTATTAATCAATATTTTAAACTACATAAACAGGGGGGAATGACATGGAATAAAGATTAAATATGATTTGGAAATATAGGAATAATGCATGGAAAATGATAAAATAATGAGGGGTTAAATGCCCAGTTTGTGTAATCAATATAAAATAAAACTTTTCCATTCAATATCATGCCTTTTATCCATTGCGAAATGTATATTTTCTCTTGATACTTGACAACTCAAACCCCTTGTAAGAATTTAAGATTGAAAACTACATGAATGGTCAGCCAGCAATTGTTATATGAATTTAACCAATATTTACTTCTTTAGGCAAACCTAATTCTCATAATCATGGTTATTTGGGACTGTTGATTTAAAAATAACGCAAAGGATGGTATGCAAATCAAAATTAGACTTAGTATTGTAGTCATAAGGAGAGAAAATGGGTGTCGCCTCAAACTTTCATAATGAACAAAGTAAGTGTCGAGTTGTATCTCTTTCTTTTCCAAAAATGAAATGACCACTACTATGTCAAATTATCTAAGAGCTCGAATAGAACGGAGTTAGAAATAAATAAACTTGACTTATAACCAAATGAAACTTTAACAAGTTCATAGATACTAACAAGGTTTGAACCCAAGGGACAAAGGGTACTTGGGTAGCTAAATAATAGTAATAGATTTAGTGGTGTAGTCAATCGGAGAACCAATGGGAACATAGCCTCAACAAAGAACATGGGTCAGGTTGAGCACGAGATGTGCATGATTTATAATAAATCCAAAATAAAATATAAGCCATTATTCTACCATAACTAAGAACTTGAATTAGAGCTTTAAATTTGAAAATGAGAATGGACATGGCCATATGAGTATAGTCTCCATCGAAATTGTATCTAATTTTAACCAATTCTTTCAAATGACCAAGGTTCAAACCCAAGAAATAAAGCATGCTCAATGTTGATCGTGTATTCATTTCAACAGTGAACAGTCCATTTATGAATTTAAGTTCAAACCCAATCCAAGACTTAGAAAATATCAACTATAATAAAAATGGGTTCGTCCCATAATTCATTTTTCCACAACCCATTTTCAAAGAAATCTTCAGGAAAATGAGGGTAGAAAAAACATTTTTCTCTTTTGCAAGTGAAAAACCCTCAAACAACATTCAATCAATTTCATTCTTCATGAGAAAAAAGAAAGGAAAAGAAATACTTCCACACTCATTACTAGTCAATTCAGAGCCATTACTACTTCATTTGCTGACAAAACTTCTGCAAAAGATGTTTATAGACCGACAAGTACATACCTTGTCCATGAAGAATTTTTATACCAACTGTGGAGGCTAAGATGGTTGTAGCAACTAACAGGAGGAGGTAAATTTCCAAATTCGAGTTGTATCTCTTCCTCCACAGAACAAAAACCAAATGAAATGATAATAACCCTAGCTAGCAAGAGATGGTAAAGCGCGGGTCTGTGGGAATTAATGCCCACATCCTTTCTCATCATGTCAATATTCCAACCATTGAACTATATGCATATGCATATGTCAAACTTGACATATTTCGATTGTTGAAGGAAAATCTCCCAGCGAACAGGTAGATCTCCTCTTGAGAGCTAGACTCTTAACTCTTAAGACAGAAGACGCTTATCATGGACACTGGCTTCCTTTTATATCTAGA
>JZKD02S1884206.1:184988-257323 GCA_000966675.3 Picea glauca
TTAAAAAGGGAAAAGGGTTAGTTTCTACACCTGCCAATTTGAGTTCTAAATGAAAAAGGGAAAAAGGGGAATTCTAAAACAATTAGGAATCTAGGAAAAGAGGGAAACATAAAAGAAAAGGGAAACACATGGAAAAAAGCAGAAAGTCAAACTTAGTAAGGTATCTGCCATTAAGAACTTTCTAATTTAAAACCGAACTAGCAAATTAATAATGGGGAAAGTCATTAAAACCTGTAAGAGAATTTGGGGACACCTAGGAGTTATTCTAGGAGTGACTCTAGGTGGGTGAGGGAAATAAGGGAAATTAATTAATTAAAGAAATCAATTTCTGGAGGAATGAAGGGGATGGGTGACACTTGTACAGGGAGGAATTTTTAGGAATTAATTTTTAAAATTTTAATTAAATGAGATTTTAGGAAAGTAAGGGACTTGGAAACTCTATATAATGAAGGGAGGAGAAGGATGAAGGATCTCTTCTATTTGTATAACGTTACACTACAGAAATCTCTACTTGACTAACTTAGCTTGTGGGAGTTGGCATACCCAGTTCAGTGAGGAATGGTAGCTCGGCCTTGCAAGGTGAGATGGGAGCTAGTTGATTCTATGGTTAGCGTGCATGGCCCCTTTGTGTCTTGGGGGGATATGGGGGAGGAAGAGTACCCCTAGCATTGGCTAGGAGG
The DNA here is from genome assembly GCA_000966675.3 of Picea glauca. Classification (NCBI taxonomy): domain Eukaryota; kingdom Viridiplantae; phylum Streptophyta; class Pinopsida; order Pinales; family Pinaceae; genus Picea; species Picea glauca. The sequence continues at coordinate 185,669 of JZKD02S1884206.1, forward strand.
TATCGGTGAAGTCTCATCGGTCGGCAAGCGGGTGTTGCACGGAGCAAGCGGGACATCAACTCAGAGTGGGCAATCAGGCAATGGTACACTTTCTTCATTTTGTATAGTATATTGTAGTAGTAATATGCTTCGGATCTACATGTTTAGTGGGTAAGTAAATTGATTGTCTAGCGTTCTAGTTGTTGACTCAATTTTCCTTAGCCTAGCTTGATGATTGATTGGATCCCATGGCCTTCGATTCCCGACATGTCTTGACCGCCTTGGCTGTATTGATTTGTGAAGTTTGTGGTTGTCTTTCCCTTCATCCCTAGCTCATTATCCCTCTCCTAAGAATTTGTCCAAGAGCCTGATCTACATTCATCGCTTCGGCGTTAAAATACCTATGGATCTCAACACCCTACTTTTATTTGCGTGGATGATGAGCGAAGGACGTTCCTGTTAGTCATCTACCTCTATTCTTGTCCTTGGATGATTGTTGATTTTTCCATCTCGAAAAAACCTCTTTGTATGGATTATCTTGCGTCCTAATTGGTTTTTCTTTGTTCCTTGATTGATATCATCCCTGTGATCATTTCCATGACTTTTCCCATTGAATCCTTGGTTTTCTCTTACTATTGTCTGTGTTTTATTGGTATTCTGGAAATGGAAAAATGAATTGATTTCATGTCTGCATTTTTGTATTGGTAACCTAAAATGGAAAAACATTTTTATTTGTTATTCCTATCTGCATTTTTATATTTGGTATTCTAGCAATGGAAAAATGAATTGATTTCATGTTTTCATTTTTCTATTGGTATCATGGAATGGAAAACATTTTTATTTGTTATTCCTCTCTGCGTGGTACACTTGATTGAAAACCTTTTTGACTGAGCCTTCCCTCGATTGACAGCTAGTGATTCTACATTCACTGGGTGTATTCACAATTTATATTCAACAAATTTTATTTATTTATAGCTAAAGATGGGTCAGCAAATTCTGGTGATAATTACCCACGATTGTTTTACTTACCCAGAGATTTTCGTAATCCTTAGACTATGTATTTGTTGTGTGAAAGACTATGTTCTATAGTGTAGTGGTGGTGGTTAATGGAGGAAAGTCCCCTTTGATGTTAAACAACATTTTTAGTTATCATGTTGAATCGACAATGAAATCGTGCCTTGGATGGCAATGATTTTCCTCACTGAATGTTGGCGATATCATTGTCGAATTGACAGTGAAATCATGCCTTGGATAGCAACGCTTTTCCTCATTGAATGCTGGCGATTTCATTGTTGAATTGACAGTGAAATCATGCCTTGGATGGCAACGATTTTCCTCACTGAATGCTGGTGATTTCATTGTTGAATTGACAGTGAATTTGTGCCTTGGATTGCATTGAATTTTCCTCATTAAATGATGGAGTTTATATACCTTTATTGACAGCAAATATGTCCCTTGAATGGCAACATATTTCATCTTGTTTCCCATGTTTTTATACCTTCTTTGAATGCATTTTTTTTTGTTTACCGTAACTGTCAGAATTGGTTGTTGCGTTGACTGAGTGTTTCCCTTGTGAACGACTGCATTTTACCCCTATTTCTATAATATTTCTTTACCTATGGCTCGAAGTTAGACCTGTCGGCCTTGGGTTTAACTTTGTTTTTCCCTTATTGGTACACCATCTTTAATACTTATTGGATTATATTACCTCAGCGATTGAGAATTGGTATGGTTGTATTTGTGCAATGCAATTGAATAGCTAATTTAATTCATGAGCAGCTAAGTTATTTGTATGCATTTGAACAATCAGTGTTTCTATTTATATCTGAGACAACTTTAGTTCATTATTGAGTAATAGATAACATAATTGTACCAATTGAGTAACAGACATGCTTGACAATGAATTTAATACACAACTTGAGTAATAGATGTGCTTGGCATTTGAATTAATACCAATTGCTTTAGTGTATTTGTTTATGGACAACGTACCCCCCCTTTTTCTTATTTAGCAATGATAATTATTTTTGTAGGGTATCTTGTAACAATGGCATCAAGTGCATTGTGTGGCTCCGAATGACATATAATCATGATTAGGCATTTGGAATTTAAATCTCATTAAATGTATGCAGTAATTAAACCTAGATAGATGAATATGGCATTAATCTCATTAAATACTTACGGTAGTAAATCTCATTGATTGTGTATGTGTAATGTACCTCAAAATTTACATACAAAAAAAAAAAAAATAGTTTGGGAACATTGAATTGGTTTTGTACCCTTGAGGTCGTTCAATCACTTGTCTATCCTAAGGTACATTTGTCTTACTTCTTTCGATCCTCTATCCTATTAACATAGGGTCTCTATTTCTTTTGGTAAAGTGTTACATACGACAACATGTCTATAATTAGGGACCATTTGTCTCATCGTAACTCAATACTATCCACTATCTTATCCCTAAGCCACTCTAAGACATGTAGTAATAACCACTTAGAGTCTTGCTATCCTATAATGCAAGGTTAGAGGTGCCAAGCTTATAGAAGACCAATCCCTTAAGTGTAAGTAGCATTATACAATCTACAAAGAGAAATTAATCTTATTCGTAAAACAAAGGTAAAGTGGATTAACTTTGGCCACTAAAAATTACACCTTGAATTTATAGCGCGTAGAGGGTTAATCTATTAGAGGTTAGGGACTATGATCATTGGCACACAACTCGTTAGGTAATGACAAGGCCAACCATTTTTGTGTTTAATGCAGGGTAGTTGGATTCGACATGAAACGGTGTAGTGAAACCTTCATCTTGTTGCCTCGCCATCAATGCCCTTAACTACCGATACATGTGGAAGGAACTATGCCTTAAAGGCCTGTCTGCAAAATTTAATACACCTGGGAAAATGTCTATTCGACACAGATCTCGACTGGCGTGCTTCCAATGAAACGTTGACACCTTCCCCATAATCACATGGTCTATGTATGAGCTCCTTCTCTCCTTTTTCTCCATTCGGAGGTTACTCCCACTCCTTTCACTCTCATTAGGCTTTTGGTTTGGGTGAGAGAGGATTCACCATCTCAGGCCATTCTGTTCACACCCTGGTTAAGGTTTCTTTGTGAAGGAGAGTAAAATTGTTACAGACCAAATCCTGTTGGATTAAGCCTCATGGCCGAGAGTACATGATTCCAATCCCTATGCTAAGTGCGTCGAGGTTCTTGGTGGTGCTTTCCGATAGTTGTTCTGTGTGGTGAGTTTACCCTCAGCTCTCCTTTTATTTACATTTAAAAACAAAAATTATGCCTTGTCTGTGGGTATGTGCAGACCTCTTTTATTTGATAATGTCCACATCTTATTTCCAGGGTACTGTGTTAGGAAAAAGGAGTCAGGTTCTGTTAGGTAAGGGTTTTGAATCCTATTCTAGTTTATCCCTGTTACTGCACAATATGACTTGTCGGGACCGAGCCATTACTCGTATCACAACATCTATCATGAAGTTGAGAACTTATTCAGTTAAACCCCTTACTATTATTCCATGTTCTCCTCGATTGGATAGTCTGTTACACCCTTGCTATTTTTGTTTCCTAGTTTGGTTAAACCCTTGTTATTATCTCCTGGTCTCCTCCATTGGATAGTCCGTTAAATCCATGTTATTGTTTCCTGGTCTTTTGTGGTTGACTTTAGTGTTAGCAGGTAGCATCGATTTAGAAGTGAAGTTCTTCCTATTTTCCAAACATGTTTAATATCTTCTATTTTAAGTTGAATATATGAAGGTTTATGTTTACCATGCATTATTTTCGCCTTTTATTTTTTTTTCTATTATTCCTGTAATATTCCTTCAGATTATGCACTAGTATCTATTATTAATGACGGGCCCCTGGTTGTGCAAGGGTACAAATCAGGGAGGCACGGACACCCCTTCCCCTTTCGGTCCGGGTGATGTAGCGCGATGACAGGAGGCATACGTCCTCTGCTTCAGTTAAGTATTCAACAAGCACTTTTCTAGTCATTTTCTATTCTGTAACTTAAATGCCTTATGCCATTTGGTTATGTTTTAATGCTTCTTGTTACTTTTGTGCAGGTGTAGGCATGTTGAAGCTAGGGGATGCCTCCTAGCTTTATCAACAAGTATTCGGGTTCCTACTCAATTTCTCAGCTATTTATCGTGATTCAAACCTCGTTGAGAGGTTAATTTCAAGTTATGGGGTACGCCTCGAATTGTATAAAGTGATTTTCGGGTATACCGAACCATCGCACAGTGTGCACCTGGTTGGAATTTGGTAACTAGACCATTAATTGTTAAAAAATACAATGCTCATTATATAATGTGTATTAGATCTGTTGGGGATTTGGAACTCTGAAATATTCTCCTCTGTATAATATAAATTTGGTTTTTTGTTTGGGCTATCATAGTTATTTTGTTCCAGAATTGAATCTCGTTATTGGATGTATAACCCCTTTCTGAAATGAATCAGCCATGCATAGTGATTACACTTATGGGTTTGGTCCCTTCCCATAATTAATATGGTCGATGATTCTAGTTTTTCGTTTATGTTTCAATTGAAGAATTAACTAGTTTTAGTTTCATGCACCACAAGTCATTTACCTTCTGTTCTTTTTCAGTTAGAAATTTTGAATAATTTTTATTAATCTGCTTATCAGTGGGAAAGTAGCTTCATTATTAGTTTGGATTCATGCCTCGTATACCATCTACCCTCTGTGTCAATGATCAAATAAGCCCTTAAGGGAATGCTCACCAGTGAATTAGATAGCTTCAATGCAGTTCATGTACTATTTCCTTCCGTTTCTATTATCGCTTATCGTATAAGTTCCTTATAGATCTATGCACCAGAAGGTTCGATGGTCATCATTATTTGTTATGATTCGTGCTTTATTACCTTATGTTTCTATTATCATTATAAGTCTCTACATGATTGTTTGGGTTATGTATGAAGAAATCTTTTATCCTATGTTCTTAATTACTTATATTGATGAAAACCTCTATGGGTATGCTCACATGAACAAGACACAACCTAGTCAATACGACATAACCTATGGTTTAACTGTGGGTAAAAATTTTCTTACAATGTCTTCCCTTGCTATCGTATCTATCTCAAATTATGCATGTAATATAACTATATATATAGATTTACGGTCTACACTAGTTTATGTGTCTATTAATTAGTACTTTACTGTTGTAGAGTATACTTGTTGGATTTATGAATGGTATGCTTAGTCGCAAAGGCTCATTGTTTATTAGTAGCATCCATAGGAAACTAAAACAAGACAATCTGTTATGGGATTTGCAACTGTTATAGAATTTGTTTCGTTGTTAATACATTCCAGAAATCTTAGTAATTTACACAGTATTAAATCTATATGGGATTTGTAACTATTATAGAATTTGTTTTGTTGATAATACAATCCAGAAATCTTAGTAATTTACCCAGTATTAAATCTAAATAAAAAGTTCCATTTCCAGCCAATTATTCAGAAGTAAACAGTTAGATCTTTCCCACAACATTCGACCAGAAAAAAAATCGTATAAAGAAGTAAAACGAATTTCAATACATGATCATTTGACTAGATCAAGGTAGAGCTACATATCTGAACCAGATTTTACAGGAAGACAAAGGGAGCAACCACATTTCTTCCAACCATAGAACAGGGAAGCCAAACTACTTTCCCAATTCACCCCCTAGCCTGACCTTGAATCCATGAGGGAGAATTGAAATCTCCTCTCCAACAATTTCCTTCGAATATTAGTAGTATTCCCCTTGCCTCACACTCACACAGTAGTGTTCATAACATCAAGCACAAAATTTTCTTAGTCTTTCCCCAGCATACTTGGCAACGTCATGCCTCCTCACATATGCCCTTTTATTAGTTTGCCTAGGACTTTTCCCTCTCTTGGGGAATTTTCGCAGCTTTTCTAAATCCATGATTTTTAGGGGCTGTCATTGGCCAAATCATTGATTTTCCACTTGTAACAATCAGCCCAGAGTTAATTTCAATGTGTTCCCCACTCATGCAGTCATGGTTAGCTAAATTCATCATGGTTTCTCCATTTGTCCTCCTCCAATCAATATAAAATATTATTTTCTTTCCTTTTTCATACAAGTGTCATAGTCAAGTAGCTAGTTGGGACAAATCAAAACTCTACCCAACAGTCAAATCATTTATTACAATCATAAAATTCAAAATTTCCATAATTGGCAAAAATTTTCCAATTTCGGAATTTACTAAAAACGGAAATAAATTTCCATCACTTTTAGATTCTAAATTATTTTGTCCAATTTCTTTATTTTGGGGATGTCACATCCTTTCCCCCTTAAATAAAAAACTTTCCTTAGTGTTCGTTCMTTTCCTGGAACAGGATTGGATGACATTTCCTCAAGTCTCCCTCCAATTCCCAAGTGGCCTCCTCAGGACTAAAGTGCTTCCATTGCACCTTTACCTGAGCGAAGCTCTTTTCTGAAGTGTTATTTCCCTCCAGTCTAGAATGCGCAGGGGTTCCACCTAGAATTCGCCTTCAGGTTCCACCTGCACCAAGTTCCAATCAATCATATGAGTAGGGTCATGAATATACTTTTTCAGCAATGAAACATGAAATACATTATGAATTCTTAGATTAGCTAGAAGTGCGAGTTGGTATGCTATGGGTCCAATTCGATCTAGTGTCTTGACGAGTCCACAAAACATGGGTGCCAACTTGGCACAGTTCCCTAATTTCAACGAGATTTTTCAGTCTTTGACTTTCAAATAAACATGGTCTCCTGCTTGAAATTCCAAGTGTCGTCTTTTCTAGTCTGTATAACTCTTATGTATGTCCTATGCTTCCTTCAAGTTCTGTTGTACCTTTCTAACCATGTTCTCCATTTCTTAGAGCATTTCGAGTCTGACTATAAATCTGTCAACTGGGTTATCCCAACTGATTGGCATCATAGATTTTCTTCCGTACAATATTTTGAAAGGGCTTAACTTAGCAAATTCTATGCAAATTCTACCAAGTGAAGATAGTCTTCCCACTTGTTCAGTTTTGTTCTCACATACATGTGGAGCATATCCTCCACGATCTGGTTTGTCCTCTCGATCTGTCCATCCATTTGTGGATGATAACTTGTACTGAAATTCAAGTTAGTATTGATCCCTACAAACAAATCCTTCCAAAAGTCAGATGTGAATTTTACGTCTCTATCTAAAATCACCATTTTAGGAATACCATGCAGTCTAAAGATTTCTTTCATGAATATTTCAGCAATGTTTATAGCTTTAAAAGTAGACTTTACAGGAATAATGTGTGCAGACTTACTGAGTTTATCTATAACCACCATGATAGAGTCATTTTGTTTCTGATTTTTTGGCAAACCTATTATGAAGTCGAGTGATATAGTCTCCCATTTCCATTCTAGTACTGGAAATGGCTGTAATAGGCCAGCTGGATGCTAGTGTTCAGCCTTAACCTACTGACAATCTTGGCACCTTCCCAAATATTTTGTTGTTTCAGCCTTCATACTAGGCCAATAAAATATTTTTCTAAGTGTTGTTATCGTTTTCTAGTAACATGGGTGGCCAAAATAAGGTTTCTTATGCACTTCGTCCAAGATTGTTAATTTTAACCCTGTTGAATCTGGTATGTAAAGTCTATTTTTAAATCATAACAATCCCTTCTCATCGATACTTAGATATGATTTATCTGAGTTTGCGGTGTTTTTCGGTAATTCTACCATTATTTTAGTATAGTTTTCATCATCAATACCTACTTCCTTTATTCTTTCTTCTATATCACTTTCTTCCCTGCTAGTATTCATTTCAAATAAGCCATGGATTCTTCTACTTAAGGCATATGATACCTTGTTTTCCTTTCGCTTGATATGTCTAACCTCGAAGTCGAATTCACTCAAGAAAGCTAACTGCCTTGCCTGCCTTGCATTAAAATCTGGCTGGTTAAACAAATATTTCACCTCACTATTGTCCATTAATAATAGGAATCTTTTGCCCATTATGTAGTGTTGCCACATCTTTAGAGAATGTATTACTGCTTCCAACTCCAATTCATGGGTGTCGTAATTCTTCTTGTGTTCTTTTAATTTCCGAGACTCATAACAAATAATGTGTCCTTCCTGCGATAGGACACCACCTAGTCCTTCTTTACTTGCATCAACGCATACGGTGAAGTCTTTATCTAGGTCTGCTACTTTCAATATGGGTGTTGTTGTCAATAATTCCTTAAGTTTGTTGAAGTTGTCTTGGCACTTCTCTGACCAATTAAACCTGGTTCCTTTCTTTTGTAATGAGGTGATAGGGTAGGCTATCTTGGAAAGCCCGTCTATAAACCGGCGGTAATATCCGATGATTCCCATGAACGACCGTATATCTGCTACATCTTTAGGTACCATCCATTCCATGATGGCTTTTGTCTTTTCAGGGTCTACGACAATGCCCTCTATTGAAATTACATGTCCCAGATATTGTATTTTTTCCTGATAGAAGTTGCACTTGTCAAAATTGGTGTAAAGTTTATGCCCCCTTAACGTTTCCATCACAGTTCTTAAGTGTTCCTCATGTTCTTCCTCTGTCTTTGAATAGACTAGGATATCATCGATGAATACTACTACGAACTTGTCCAAGTACTCACTGAAAATACTGTTCATTAGGCACATAAACGTGGTTGGGGAATTAGTGGGTCCAAAAGGTATGACTACAAACTCATAATGTCCATATCTTGTCCGAAATGTTGTTTTTTTTATGTCCTCATATTTTATCCAAACTTGATGATAACCGGAGCGTAAATCCAATTTTGAAAAGATCTTTCCCCCCCCCCCCACTTGATCAAATAGATAATTTATCCTTGGTAAAGGGTAATTATTCTTAATAGTCATTTTGTTTAGTTTTCTATAATCGATACATAATCTTAAAGAACCATCCTTCTTTTTCACGAAGAGGACTAGTGCTCCCCAAGGTGAGACACTCGGTCTGATATACTCTTTGTATAATAGCTTCTGTAATTGTATTTTTAATTCTGTTAGTTCTGGTAGACTCATCTGGTAAGGAACCTTTGAGATAGGAGCAGAACCAGGTAACAAATCTATGGAGAAGTCTATTTCCCTTCTAGGGGGTAATTCTGGTATCTCATCCACAAACATGTCTTTGAAATTACTAGGACAGTAAAGTATTCCAACTTTGGATTATCCCCTTTTATTGCTAGATTCATGACTTGGATGGAATACACTTGGCATCCCTTTCTCATGCATTTCTTTAGTTGCATTGCTGAAATTTGTCTGACTGATACTGGTTTCGATATACCTTGGGTTGTCCTGGTAGTTTCAAAATCATCCTTATAGCTAAGCATCTTTGTATAGCAATTTAATATTGCTTTGTATCGTTCCAACCAGTTCATCCCAATAATCATATCGTAATATCCTAATGGTAGGATGTTCAGATAGGTCTTTATACATTAACCGTCTAAGTTGAACTCAAAATCCGGAACAAATTCCGCTACCTTTCTTTTAGTACCAGTCGCTAATTGTACAAGCCATGATTTCATGTGCTTCAGTTTCTTAAGTTTGTTTGAATTGGCCACACTCGGTGTAATATAACTTAACATAGCTCTAGGGTCAATTAAAACAGAAATTCCAGTATCATTGATTTTCCTTCAATTTCTACCACCAAGGATTGGTGGTTAGCTTGTCGACCATCTATGGCTACATTTATCTAATGTAGGCTTCTGCCCACATCTCCCACTGTCGAGGCTTCCTGCAGATTATGAACAACAGTTCTATTTGTTGAACTCAAACGCAGACAGTTCCTCCTTAGATGAGGCTCTCTGCATTCCCAACACTTTAATGGCTTGCGGGGGTTGTCTCCAAACTTCTTCATTCCGAAGTTTATTGGTTTACCACTGCCTTGCGTATTCGGATGGTTTGAGTGAAAGGCCTTTCTCAGAAAACTTTTGTTGTATTCCGATGAGGAGCTGGCTAGTACCCCTTCTTCCATTGGTTCATTCGTTCTTGTTTCTTATCCTTCCATGCTTTGGGAAACTCTACCCACTGTTTGTATTGATCATAGCACATTCAAGCTTTCCTGAACACTTTGCTCAAGGATTTGGGGTTGTCAAATTCAATTCTGTCCTTGTAGGATTGTGGTAGGCAGCTTAGAAAACATAGAATTTTTACTTTATCCTCTCGAATGTATGGTACGAACCTTAACAGTTATAAAAACTTATTTATAAGGTCCTCCATTGTCATTTGTCCAAGTCGTAACTCGTAGAATTATTTTGTCTTTCTTTCATAGTAACTTTCTAAAAGATATTGTTTCTTGAAATACTTCTTAAAGTCAGACCATTCCAACTATTTTTCCTTTAGGCCATTGGCCAATTTTAGGTCCTGCCACCAAATGTTGGCCTTCCCTTTCAGATGTAGATGGCCATTTTGACCTTCATGTTGCTAGAATAGTTGTAGATCTGAAAGTATTTTTTGATGTCCAACGGTCATGCTTCAGCTTCCTCTCCTATATTGGATTCTCCATCAAAGGTAGCTAGTTCAATATTTTTAAATTCTCCTTTGAGGTGGTCTACTTGTTTTCTTTTTTTGTCAGATTTAGTTTTTCCATCAGCTAAAGGTGTTCCTTCTGACGAACTATCTCCTTTTTTTGTTTCCGCCTCAGATTTCTCGGAAGCCCTTTTGCTGAATTCTTCCTTGTGGTTATCATCCTTTGGGATTTTCTTGGTTACTATACTGCATAGAAAGACTTCATTTGTCTCTTGCTATTCCTGTTGTGCTTTTTTCATTTTTTCATTGCCCACTTTGAAAATTTGTAATTCAACAAGAAAGGTTCCTCATTGTTTCTAACACTTTTGTGGGTGAACTTCCATCATTGTTTTGTCTTGTATCTCTAGGGAGTCCCTGCTGCGGGTTTTCTCCCATCCTCATCTTTGCATCATCCTGAGCTGCCATAATTAACAAAACAGAAATAGCTTTATGTTTGTACCCATCAGATTTTGTTAGTTTTACATAAATAGAAAGATATCTATACTAAACATCTATTGTGGCCCTGTTCAAGTCCACTGTTGTCACCTTTTTGCTCTGATACCATATGTAATGTACCTCAAAATTTACATACAAAAAAAAAAAAAAATTGTTTGGGAACATTGAATTGGTTTTGTATCCTTGAGGTCATTCAATCACTTGTCTATTATAAGGTACATTCGTCTTACTGCTTTCTCTCTTCTATCCTATTAACATAGGGTTATTATTTATTTTGGTAAAGTGTTACATACGACAACATGTCTATAATTAGGGACCATTTGTCTCATGGTAACTCAATACTATCCACTATCTTATTCCTAAGCCACTCTAAGACATGTAGTAATAACCACTTAGAGTCTTGCTATCCTATAATGCAAGGGTAGAGGTTCCAAGATTATAGAATACCAATCACTTAAGTGTAAGTAGAATTATACAATCTACAAAGAGAAATTAATCTTATTCGGAAAACAAAGGTAAAGTGGATTGACTTCGGCCACTAAAAATTACACCTTGAATTTATAGCGCAGAGGATTAATCTATTAGAGGTTAGGGATTATGATCATTGGCACACAACTCATTAGGTAACAAGAAGGCCAACCATTTTGGTGTTTAATGCAGGGTAGTTGGATTCGACATGAAACGATGTAGTGAAACCTTCATCTGGTTGCCTCGCCATCAATGCCCTTAACTATCGATACAGGTGGAAGGAGCTGTGCCTTAAAGGCCTATCTGCACAATTTAATACACCTGGGAAAATGTCTATTCGACACAGATCTCAACTGGCATGATTCCAAGAAAACGTTGACACCTTCCCCATAATCACATGATCTATTTGCGAGCTCCTTCTCTCCTTTTTCTCCATTCAAAGGTTACTCCTGTGCCTTTCACTCCCATTCATCTTTTGGTTTGGGTGAGAGAGGATTCACCATCTCAGGCCATTCTATTCGCACCTTGGTTAAGGTTTCTTTGTGAAGGAGAGTAAAAATATTACAGACCAAATCCTTTGTTGGCTCAAGCCTCATGGCCAGGAGTACATGATTCCAATCCCTGTGCTAAGTGCGTGGAGGTTCTTGGTGGTGCTTTCCGATAGTCGTTCTGTGTGGTGAGTTTACCCTTGGCTCTCCTTTTATTTACATTTAAAAACAAACATTTTGCCTTGTCTATGGGTCTGTGCACACCTCTGTTCTTTGATAATGTCCACATCTTATTTCCAGGGTACTGTGTTAGGAAAAAGGAGTCGGGTTCTGTTGGGTAAGGGTTTTGACTCCTATTCTAGTTTATCCCTGTTACTGCACAACACAACTTGTCGGGACCAAGCCATTACTCGTATCACAACATCTATCATGAAGTTGAGAACTTGTTCGGTTAAACCCCTTGCTATTATTCCCTATTCTCCTCCGTTGGATAGTCCGTTACACCCTTGCTATTTTTTTTTCCTAGTTCAGTTAAACCCTTGTTATTATCTCCTGGTCTCCTCCTTTTGATAGTCCGTTAAATCCATGTTATTGTTTTCTGGTCTTCTGTGGTTGAATTTAGTATTAGCGAGTAGCATCGATTTAGAAGCGAAGTTCTTCCTATTTTCCGAATGTGTTTAATCTCTTCTATTTTAAGTTGAATATACGAAGGTTTATGTTTACCATGCATTGTTTTCGTCTTTTATTTTTTTTTCTGTTATTCCTGTAATATTCCTTCAGATTATGCACTAGTATCTATTATTAATGATGGGCCCCTGGTTGTGTGAGGGAACCCATCAGGGAGGCACGAACACCCCTTCCCCTTTTGGTCCGGGCAATGTAGCATGACGATAGGAGACATACATCCTCTGCTTCAGTTAAGTATTCAACAGGCCCTTTTCTAGTCATTTTCTATTCTGTAACTTAAATACCTTATCCTGTTTGGTTATGTTTTAATGATTCTCATTACTTCTGTGCAGGTGTAGGCATGTCGAAGCATGGGGACTCCCTCCTCGCTTCATAAACAGGTATTCAAGTTCCTACACAGTTTCTCAGCTATTTGTCGTGATTCCAACCCCGCTGGGAGGTTAATTTCAAGTTCTGGGATACACCCTGAATTGTATAAAGTGATTTTCTAGTATATCAAACCATCACACAATATGTGCCTAGTTGGACTTTGGTAACTAGACCATCCATTGTTAAAAAATATTGTTCTCATTATATAATGTGTATTAGATCTATTGGTGGTTTGGAACTCTGTAGTATTCTCCTCTGTATAATATAAATTTGGTTTTCTGTTTGGGCTATCATAGTTATTTTTTTCCAGAATTGAATCTCATTATTGGATGTATAACCCCTTTCTTAAATGAATCGGCCATGCATAGTGATTACGCCTATGGATTTGGTCCCTTCCTAGAATTAATATGGTCAATGATTCTAGTTTTTTCATTTATGTTTCAATTGAAGAATTAACTAATTTCAGTTTCACGCACCACAAGTCATTTACCTTCTGTTCTTTTTCAGTTAGAAATGTTGAATAACTTTTATCGATCTGCTTATCAGTGGGAGAGTATCTTTATTATTAGTTTGGATTCACGCCTCGTATACCGTCTACCCTCTGTGTCAATGATGAAATAAGCCCTTAACGGACTGCTCACTAGTGAATTAGATAGCTTCAATGCAGTTCGTGTACTATTCCCTTCTGTTTCTATTATCGCTTATCATATAAGTTCTTTATATATATACGCACCAGAAAGTTTGATGGTCATCATTATTCGTTCTGATTCATTCTTTATTACCTTTTGTTTCTATTATCATTATAAGTCTCTATAGGACTGTTTGGGTTACGTATCAAGAAATATTTTATCCTTTGTTCTTGATTACCTATATTGATGAAAACCTCTATGGGTTTTCTCACACGAACAAGACACAGCCTAGTCAATACGACAGAACCTGTGGTTTAACAATGGGTAAACAGTTTCTTATAGGGTCTTCCCTTGTTGTCGTATCTATCTCAAATTATGCATGTAATATAACTATATATATAGATTTATTGTATACACCGGTTTATGTGTCTATTGATTAGTACTTTACCATTGTAGAGTATACTTGTTGGATTTATGAATGGTATGCTTAGTCGCAAAGGCTCATTGTCTATTAGTAACATCCATAGGAAACTAAAACAAGACAATCTGTTATGGGATTCGTAACTGTTACAAAATTTGTTTTGTTGTTAATACATTCCAGGAATCTTAGTAATTTACCCAGTATTAAATCTATATGGGATTTGTAACTATTACATAATTTGTTTCGCTGATAATACCTTCCAGAAATATTAGTAATTTACGCAGTATTAAATCTAAATAAAAAGGTCCATTTCCAGCCAATTATTCAGAAGTAAACAGTTAGATCTTTCCCACAACATTCGACCAGAAACAAAATCGTATAAAGAAGTAAAACAAATTTCAATACAGGATCATTTGACTAGAGCAAGGTAGAGTTACATATCTGAACCAGATTTTACAGGAAGACGAAATGAGCAACCACGTTCCTCCCAACCATAGAATAGGGTAGCCAATCTACTTGCCTGATTCACCCACTAGCCTGACCATGAATCCATGAGGGAGAATTGAAATCTCCTCTCTAGTAATGTCCTTCGAATATCAGTATTATTCCCCTTGCCTCACACTCGCATAGTAGTGTTCATAACAGCAAGCACAAAATTTTCTTAGTCTTTCCCCAACATACTTGGCGGTGTCCTATCTCCTCACATATGCCCTTTTATTAGTTTGCCTAGGACTTTTCCCTCTCTTGGGGAATTTTCACAGCTTTTCTATATCCCTTATTTTTAGGGGCTGCCATTGGCCAAATCAATGATTTGCCACTTGTAACAATCAACCCAGAGTTAATTTCAATGTGTTCCCCACTCATGGAGTCATGGTCAGCTAAATTCAACATGACTGCTCCATTTGTCCTCCTACAATCAATATAAAATACTCTTTTCTTTCCTTTTTCATACAAGTTTCATAGTCAAGTAGCTAGTTGGGACAAATTAGAACTCTGCCCAACAGTCAAATCATTTATTACAATCATAAAATTTGAAATTCGGAATTGCCATAATTGGCAAAAATTTTCCAATTTCGGAATTTACTAAAAACGGAAATAAATTTCCAGCACTTTTAGATTCTAAATTATTTTGTCCAATTTCTTTATTTTGGGGATGTCACAGTATGGCTTTAATTTCTCATTGAATGTATAGTGACCTTTCGTGTAACGTGTAGCTTGATTTTTTGGGTCTTTTATAGCTTGTAATGAATAGCTTGGTTGTATGTAATGTTTAGCGTGTTTTAAGTAGCGATTAAAAATAGCATTAACTCTCATTGAATAACATCGAGGTGACATTTATTCATAAATAACAAGATAGCATAACAATTCCTCGAATTTCATCATTTGGATTTTATTTGACCTTAGTAGCTTGGAATAACTCAACCTTCGTACATAGACTATTGGCTTACTAGTTATTGTACGGGTGGTTGACAAAGTCGTGTTTTCCTTGTGTCTTCCCTCGGTGTCTTCTTCTAGCGTCTCGTCAACCTGTTGTCAGGGTATGGGCATGGTTTCTTATCGGTATTCAGCTCCTAGCTTGTCGGATTCTCTAGAGTCCTCGATCCAGATAGGATGTGTGGTACCAAGGTTATTGATGGGCCTATCACCTAGGGATGGCATGATTCTTGATGTGGGGATAATCGCAGGCCTATTGGATAGCGGCAATCGAGAGCTTGGCCAGATTCAATGCATTCTGTGTGAGTGTTGTAAGTTTCTTTAGGCGCACGGGTGGAACACCTTCATGAGTTGGTTCACACGCCTTGAGGTTCTAGTCTTGGTTCGTCAAGGCCATGGTGTGGAGATGGGAATGTTGTCACTTAGCTTGTAGGCAAGGTCGTGTTTGTGTCGGGCGGGTAGTCTTTTTGTCCTTTTTTTTCTTTGCACATTTCACCCAGTTTCATTGTAGCTAGTGCGTGGAGTCATCTTTGCCTGTTGCCTGGACTGCATGCTTTCGTTCATCATCAGTTGTGTGGTTAATTGTTTTTTTCATCTCCTCTTTCCTTCCACAAAAAAACAAATCTTGCACAGTTGTTTCTCTTGTAGATGTAACGATGGGGTCGTCACATATGGTATCAGATAGGGTTCAACCCTGCGACTGTGGATCACCAGGATTTCCATTGCAGTAAACCCGTGATTATTAACACTTGCATTAATTAAAAACCTTAATGTTTCCTTGTGGTGATATCATTTAGAGGACACCTTAGAGTTTTTCAATGTGGTGTCGTGGAAGGAGGTGTGACACCTACATAAGTTACCACACCCTCGAAGTTGAACCCCCAAGGGGAGGAAAAAGTCCTTGGGCTAGATTCGCTTGTTGTAAGGGATGATGATGGTCTAACAAGGCCCTTCTAGGTATTGTTAAGGGGCCTTGATTCATCGTCGATACTAAGATGAGACCGGGGCACCAATACCCCTGAGGGTCCACAATGCCCCCTAGCTAGTACCGTTGGCATCTACTGAGAACTTGAGAGATTTGAGTTCTCGAGCCCATGAGTGTCATAGACGGCTCTATCGTCGAGGTATGGTTGTATAGAAAGGAGTTGTGCTTCACTCTTCATGATTATGACCTCCAGCATGAAGGTCCGCATGATGGTCTTTTGACTGAAAGGGAGCACTCTTTATGGAGGAAGACGCTCCTACCACTTTTGAACATGGCCATCGATGACGTGTCATGGGAAATGTTCGAGGGATGGTTCTAGGAGAGGTATCTTTCTAAGGAATTCGTTGAGTGTCAGCTCAAGGAGTTCAACAACTTGCGACGAGGTAGTCACATAGTGCCCGAGTACGTGGCCTATTTTATGGAGCTACTCTGGTATGCTTCGCATATTAACACTAAGAAACTTAAGGTCAACATGTTCATGTTTGGCCTTGATGGCAGCATACGTGCAAGGGTTAGTATTTTGATGCCTCAAACCTTTCATGATGTCGTCCAAAAGGTCCTCATAGCAGAGGAGGATCTTATTAGTGGGGCTCAAACTAGGACTTCAGCAAGACTAGCAGGCAGGTGTCATCTAGTGCACAGTAGCATCAGAAACTAACCAGACATACGCCAAGGTATCGTGGCTTCCAGAGGGGATCCAATTTCACTACACCTCAATGACCGGTGCCTCAGCAATAAACACTTTATCGAGGACCACAACATCAGTAGAAACGTCGACCACGGCAACAGCAGTTTAGGCCTGTTCAGCAGAACAGACCACGATTCCAGGCCGGTGGGCCATCATCTTCTACTTTGGGTACCAAGACTACTGGGCTGAAGAAGGGGTGTTGGACATGTGGGGAACCACACTACCAACGAGACTTCCCTATAGAGAGGACTAGAGCATCTAGATCAACCAGACCCACTACCGTGGGAGATCTGGGCAAGGCCCATCGGATTCATACAGTGGTGAATAACCGCCAAGAAGAGCACCATTCGACTATGCTCAAGACGACAGGTACCGTCATTGACCAGAACCTTATTATTTTAATAGATCCCGGTGCTACCATGAGTTTCATTTCTGGTGCAGTGCTAAAAAGGATTAAAGTCAAGGCAGATGAATAGGATGATTTTATCTTGGTAGAGAGGGCTTCGGGAGCCAAACAGAAGATTGGAAGAAGGGTTACTAGTTATACCCTTAACTTGGGAGATTTTGTCACCAGGGACAACCTATATGTCACGATCTTAGGATCTTATGATGTCATGTTTGGTATGGACTGGTTGGAATCGCATGAGGCGATACTCAACTATAAGACAAAACAGTTGAGCTTGGTTGATGATGACGGACAAAGACGTGTGATAGTAGGTTAGAACTAGGGAGATTTCCTGAGGTTCATCTTTTCCTTGCATCTACAGAAGAGCATGCGCAAGGGGTACAAGCTATATGTGATCCTTGTGTTAAATGAGAAGGGAGTAGCGGAAGTTCTAGAACACCTTCTGGTGGTGAGAGAGTTTGGAGACGTATTTTCGGAGGATTTACCTAGGATGCCACTGGAGAGGGAATTGTAGTTTAATATAGACCTAAAACCAGGAACTAAACTGATAGCTAGAACACCTTATTGGATGTCGACCCCGAAGTTACAGGAGTTGAGAATGAAACTGAAAGAATTGTTGGACCTGGGACTGATACGTCCAAGTGTGTCACCGTGGGGTGCACCTGTTATTTTCATACGAAATAAGGATGAGTTGTGGGGCTCTGCATTGACTACCATCAGTTGAACAAAGAAATGATCAAGAATCACTATCCGTTGCCGAGAATTAATGATTTATTTGATCAAATGAAGGGCACAATGGTGTTCTCAAAGATCGACTTGCGATCAGGATACCACCAGTTACGGATTAAGGAAGAAGACATCCCTAAGACCGCCTTTAAGACGAGGTTTGGACATTATAAGTTTATTGTTTTACCGTTTGGACTGACAAACGCCCCAGGCGTATTTATGAGTTTGATGAACAGGGTGTTCCACGATTACTTGGACAAGTTTGTCCAAGTATTCATTGAAGATATTTTGATTTAATCTCGGATGATGGAGGATCATGAAGAGCACTTGTGCTTGGTACTATAGTGTCTGCAAGAGAACAAATTGTATGGGAAGTTGTCCAAAAGTTCATTTTATCAATCGAAGATTCACTACTTAGGGCATGTCATCTTTGGCAAAGGCATCGTCGTGGATCTAGCTAAGGTCAAGGCTATTATGGAATGGCCTGTGCCGACGAATGTCCCATAAATTCATAGATTCATGGGTTTAGAAGGATACTAATGATGAGTCGTCGAGGGATTTTTGAAGATAGTAAATCTGATCAAGGAATTGCAGAAGAAGAACAAGAAGTTTGTCTGGACCGAGAAATGCGCAGAAGCATTTTGAAGGTTCAAGGAGTTGTTTATAGCAACGTCGATACAAAAGGTCCCTAACATGGACGTGGACTTCTTCGTATGCACTGATGCATCCAAGGAAGGCTTAGGCAGAGTCTTGATGCAAGATGAACGAGTGATCTTTTACATCTCAAGGAAACTAATAAGGCATGAGGAGAACTATGCGACGCACGACTTGGAGTTGTTAGCCATCATTTATGCCTTGAAGGTTTGGAGACACTACCTTGTTGGATGAAAGTTTGAACTAAAAATGGGCCACTGTGGACTACAACACATCTTTACGCAAAGCGACCTGAATGCGTGACAACGACGTTGGTTGGAATTTCTTAGCGAGTGCGACTTTGAGATTACTTACATAAAAGGAACAATGAACTGAGTGGCAGATGCATTGAGTCGGATACCATGCATCTTTTTGGTGCTGCCTCTTTAAACTAATCTACGTGAAAAGATTCTAACTTTACAGCGTAACGATGACTAGTACAAAGAGGTCGAGGGTTTTATCGGACAAAACACAATGATGGTGCCAAGATTTGAAGGATTTACATTTGACGACGATTGATTATTGAGGTTTAAAAATCATATTTACGTGCCATCGAATGACGAGTTGAGGATGTTGATCCTAAGCAAGGCTCATAGAGTTGTATACATAGCTCACCTGGGAGTCACGAAGTTGAGGGCAGACCTTAAACCCTTATTCTTCTGGAAGGGAATGAAGGCAGACGTAGTCAACTATGTGGCCAAATGTCTAGAATGTCAGCAGGTGAAGGTTGAACGTAGACATCCAACAATATTACTACAACCACATGCTATTCTAGAATCGAAATGGAAGGTTATTTGGATGATATTTATTGTTGGATTGCCATTGACGACAAGGAAACATGACTTGATTTTCATAGTAGTAGACACTCTGACAAAGAGTTCTCACTGTATTCTTGTGCATATGACGCATTAGGCACCTGACATAGCTAAAGTTTTCATCAGTGAGATGCTAAGGCGGCATGGCGTGCCTAAGAGGATTTTATCCGATCATGGATCGGTGTTTACTGAATGATTTTGGACGAGTTTCCAAGAGGCCTTGGGAACCCAACTTAACTTCAGTATTGCATACCACTCGAAGACTAACGGAAAGACTGAATGAACAAACCAGACCTTGGAGGACATGTTGCGCATGTACGTTATGGACCAACAAAAGCATTGGGAAGAATTCTTTCCACTGGTGGAATTCGCTTATAATAACAGTTACCAAAGCACCATTAAGATGGAGCCCCTCGAGTTTCTTTACGGGCGACTATGTCAGATGAATTTGATTTGGGATTAGCTTGAGGATAGGGTCCTGGTAGGACCAGAAGTGATCTAATAAGTGGAAGAGAAAATTCAAACCATAAGACAAAGGATTAAGGAAGCACAGGATCGGCAGAAAGGTTATGTCGATGAGTGTCATGTCGACCGTAGTTACGATGTGGAGATCGAGTATTTTTGCAGCAGAAACCGCATAAGAGTTCGATCAAGTTCGAAAAAGGGGATAAACTATCTCCTATGATATTTTGGAAAAGAGAGGCCCATGACCTTTTGACTAGACTTGCGGATTCCTGAGGCATATGCATAATGTCTTTCACGTTTATGTCTGAGACATCGATTAGTGATCCCACACATGTTTTGACTTGAGCACCCTACGGGTGTCGGATGACAATGCACTCACAGCTGATCTGATCTTCATCCTGGATCATTGTGTTCGACAGCTACAACGTCGAATAGTAGAGAAGGTCAAGGTCTAGTGGGATAGCTATAGTCCAGACTCGGCGACCTGGGAGGACGCATATGACATGGGCCAACAGTTTCCGTTTTTGTTTGATACATAGACTTATGATACTGTGATACACATTATTCGACACTTATACTGTGAAACTTTGGGACGAAGTTTAGACCAAGAGGGAGTGTATATAACATTCCTCTCTTGCGCACTGAGTGAACTTATTCCTTGCGGACACTTGCTCGCAAGTGATCCGGATTGTTATACTATTAAACATTTGATTTTGATTATGATGTGTTATGGGTTGATGACATGTGGTTTTACTTCATTGACATAGACAAGTGCTATTGACTCAGTTTTACTGAGTGTGCAGGATTTTGTACCTCGAGGATGGAGAGGCATCGATGGAACCCCTTGGACTCTGTATTGAGTCAGGGGGTGTACCATTGGGGTTTGATTATTTTATATGTGATATTAGTGCATCTCATTATATGATATGGATATATTCTAATATGATTCATTGATGATACAGGCTGATGATACCTTATTGACCAGTCTCACATGTGGAGTAAAGGGGTCACGCACGACTACCAGAGAGGTTGAGGGAGAGGTGTGGACAATAGCCCTGCCACAACCTACTAGCACTCCTTCCATAGCTCTAACTGTAGGTTAATGTTTACCTAGTTCAAGAGGACCCACAATGTCGTGAGGGCAGACTGCGACAGTCGCTCACAATGATTCTAAGGGACATGCAACAAGGTGGGGGCCTTATTCCTTAGAGGCCCTTAATCTCCCACAAGTTCACCTGGCGGAGTATTGACTCCAGGGGTTTTTGATGTCTACCAAGTCATTCAAGAGGCGAGTGGCACCGTTGGAGCACGTGGTGCATCCTGAAGGGCATGTCGCGCAAGAAAAATGGAAAGAGGGGAGTGGCACCCTTGGAGCACGTAGTGCGTCCTGAAGGGCACATCACATAAGGGAAACAGATTAAGGTGAGTGGCACCCTTGGAGCACCTAGTGCGTCTTGAAGGGCACGTCGCGTTGTTGATGATAAATTACTGAACCTAGATGGCCTTAGGACGAATAATGTATTAAGATTTTTTAAAAACAAATTTCCCTAATAAAATGTCGCCCAACACGAAAATTTAAGGTCTAGGTCTAAATTATGTTAGTGGTAAAATTTTAGCTATCTATTTAAAATATACATGCAATATTAATAATCTTCCTTAAATCTTGTAACAAGAAGGGGGTAAGCAATTTAATTGATTCATAAACATCTGTTAAGATAAAATTTAAAAAGGGAATTAATTGTTTTATATTTTATGATAATTTAAAATTTATTAATCAAAAAGGGAAAAGGGTTAGTTTCTACACCTGTCAATTTGAGTTCTAAATGAAAAAGGGAAAAAGGGGAATTCTAAAACAATTAGGAATCTAGGAAAAGAGGGAAACATAAAAAAAAGGGAAACACACGAAAAAAAGCAGAAAGTCAAACTTAGTAAGGTATCTACCATTAAGAATTTTCTAATTTAAAACTGAACTAGCAAATTAATAATTGGGAAAGTCATTAAAACTTGTACGAGAATTTGGGGACACCTAGGAGCGATTCTAGGAGTGACTCTAGGTGGGTGAGGGAAATAATGGAAATTAATTAATTAAATTAATTAATTTGTGGAGGAATGAAGGGGATGGGTGATACTAGTACGGGGATGAATTTTTAGGAATTAATTTTTAAAACTTTAATTAAATGAGATTTTAGGAAAGTAAGGGATTTGGAAACTCTATATAATGAAGGGAGGAGAAGAATGAAGGATCTTTTTTGTTTGTGTAATGTTATGCTTCATAAATCTTTACTTGACTGACTTAGCTTGTGGGAGTTGGGATACCTAGCTCGGTGAGGAGTGGTAGGTCATCCTTGCGAGGTGAGCTGGGAGCTAGCTGATTTTGTGGTTAGCGTGCATGGCCCCTTTGTGGCTCGGGAGGCTACGGAGGAAGAAGAGTACCCCTAGCATTGGCTAAGAGGTACCAGTGAAGTCTCATTGGTTGGCAAGTGGGTGTTGCATGGAGCGAGCAGGACATCAACTCAGAGCGGGCGATTAGGCAATGATACACTTTCTTCATTTTGATGGTAGATTGTAGTAGTAATATGCTTTAGATCTGCATGTTTAGTGGGTAATTAAATTGATTGTCTAGTG
The DNA here is from genome assembly GCA_000966675.3 of Picea glauca. Classification (NCBI taxonomy): domain Eukaryota; kingdom Viridiplantae; phylum Streptophyta; class Pinopsida; order Pinales; family Pinaceae; genus Picea; species Picea glauca. The sequence continues at coordinate 208,521 of JZKD02S1884206.1, forward strand.
TTGTAGTTGTTGACTGAATTTTTCTTAGCCTAGCTCGATGATTGATTGGCTCCCATGGCCTTCGATTCTCAGCATGTCTCGATCGCCTTGGGTGTATTGATTTGTGAAGTTTGTGGTTGTCTTGCCCTTTGTCCCTAGCTCATCAGTCCTTGCCTGAGCAGTCGGTCAGGAGCCTGATCTATGGTCGTCACTTCGGCATTAACAGACCTATGGATCTCAATGCCCTACTTTTCTATGTGTGTATGATGAGCGAAGGATGTTCCTATCAACCGTCTACCTCCATTCTTGTCCTTGGTTGATTGTTTATTTTTCCATCTGGAAAAGACCTCTACATATGGATTATCTTGCGCCTGGTTGGTTTTTCTTTGCACCTTGATTGATAGAATCCCTGCGATCATTTCCATGACTTTTCCCATTGGATCCTTTCATTTCTCTTATTTTTGTTTGCATTGTATTGGTATTTTGGAAATGGAAAAACGAATCGATTTCATGTCTGCATTTTTTTATTGGTAACCTGGAATGGAAAAACATTTGTATTTGTTATTCTTGTCTGCATTTTTATATTTGGTATTCTGGAAATGGAAAAAAAAATTGATTTCATGTTTCCATTTTTGAATTGGTATCCTAGAATGGAAAAACGTTTTTATTTATTATTCCTGTCTACATGGTACACTTGATTGACAACCTTTTTGACTGAGCCTTCCCTCGAATGACAGCTAGTGATTCTACATTCACTGGGTGTATTCACAATTTATATTCAACAAATTTTATTTATTTATAGTTAAAGATGGGTCAGGGAATTCTGGTGATAATTTCCCATGATTGTTTTACTTACCCAGATATTTATGTAATCCTTAGACCGTGTATTTGTTGTGCAAAAGATGGTGTTCTATAGTGTAGTGGTGGCGTTTAATGGAGGCAAATCCCCTTTGATGTTCAACAACGTTTTTAGTTATCATGTCGAATTGACAATGAAATTGTGCCTTAGATGGCAATGATTTTCCTCACTGAATGTTGGCAATTTCATTTTCGAATTGACATTGAAATCATGCATTGGATGGCAGCAATTTTCCTCTCTGAATACTGGAGATTTCATTTTTGAATTGACAGTGAAATCGTGCCTTGGATGGAAACGATTTTCCTCACCAAATGTTGGCGATTTCATTGCCGAATTGACAATGAATTAGTGCCTTGGATGGTAGCGAATTTTCCTTATTAAATGCTGGAGTTTATATACCTTTATTGACAACGAATCCATGCCGTGAATGGCAGCGGATTTCATCTTGTTGCCCCTTTTTTTATACCTTCTTTGAATGCATTTTTTTTTTCTTATCGTAACTGTCAGAATTGGTTGTTGCGTTGACTGAGTGTTTCCCTTGTGAACGACTGCATTTTACCCCTATGTCTGCGATTTTACTTTACCTATGGCTAGAAGTTAAACCTGTTGGCCTTGGGTTTAATTTTGTTTTTCCCTTATTGGTACACCAGCTTTAATACTTATTGGATTATATTACCATAGCGATTGAGAATTGGTATGGTTGTATTTGTGCAATGCCATTGGACAGCTAATTTAATTCATAAGCAACTAAGTTATTTGTATGAATTTGAACAGTCAACGTTTCTATTTATATCTAAGATAGCTTCAGTTCATTATTGAGTAATAGAGAGCATAATTGTACCAATTGAGTAACAAACATGCTTGACTATTAATTTAATACACAACTTGAGTAATAGACATGCTTGGCATTTGAATTAATACCAATTGCTTCAGCGTATTTGTTTCTGGACAACGTCCCCCCCCCCCCTTTTCTTATTTAGCAACGATAATTATTGTTGTAGGGTATCATGTAACAATGGCATCAAGTTTATTGTGTGGCTTCGAATGACATCTAATCATGATCAAGCATTTGGAATTTAAATCTCATTAAATGTATGCGGCAATTAAACCTAGTTAGATGAATATGGCATTAATCTCATTAAATACTTACGGCAGTAAATCTCATTGATTGTGTATGTATTTAATTTCTCATTGAATGTATAGAGACCTTTCGTGTAATGTGTAGCTTGATTTTTTGGGGCTTTTATAGCTTGTAATGAATAGCTTGGTTGTATGTAATGTTTAGCTTGTTTTAAGTAGCACTTAAAAATAGCATTAACTCTCATTGAATAACATCGAGGTGACATTTATTCATAAATAACAAGATAGTATAACAATTCCTCAAATTTCATCATTTGGATTTTATTTGACCTTAGTAGCTTCGAATAACTCAAACTTTGTACGTAGACTATCAGCTTACCAATTATTGTACGAGTGGTTGACGAAGTCGTTTGTGCCTTATGTCTTCCCTCGGTGTCTTCTTCTGACGTCTTGTCAACTTGTTGTCGGGGTATGGGCATGGTTTCTTATCGGTATTCGGCTCCTAGCCTATCGGATTCTCTAGAGTCCTCGGTCCAGAAAGGATGTGTGGTACCAAGGTTATTGATGCACCTATCACCTGGGGATGGCATGATTCCTGATGTGGGGATCATGGCATGCCCTATTGGATAGCGGTGATCGAGATCTTGGCCGGATTCGATGCATTTTGTGTGAGTGTTGTCAAGCATTGTAAGTTTCTTTTGGTGCATGGGTGGAGTGCCTTCATGCATTGGTTCAATCACCTTGAGGTTCTAGTCTTAGTTCGTCAAGGTCATGTCATTGGGATGGGGATGTTGTTGCTTAGCTTGTAGGCGAGGTCGTGTTTGCGTCGAGCGGGTAGTATTTTTCTCCTTGTTGTTCTTCGCACGTTTCGCTCAGCTGTACTGGAGCTAGTGCGTGGAGTCATCTTTTCCTATTACCTGGACTGAGTGCTTGCATTCGTCGTTAGTTGTGTGGTTAACTGTTGTTGTCGTCTCCTCTTGCCTACCACAAAAAAAAAAATCTTGGACAGTTGTTTCACTTGTAAACATAATGATGGGGTCATCACACACTATGACTACACCTAGCTTGTTTTTGGCTAAGTATAATATAGTGTAGTGTAGGGTTAGTAATAGCTCATATTGTGTTTTAAGTTTATGTTTTTCTTAACATAGTTTTTCCTTTTGTCATTTTTTCTTTCAGTAGAATAATTGGTATTCAATAAATTCATATGTGAAGAAAATTACTCATTACTTAATTTCTCTTTCCAATGTCGATACTCAATGAATGTGATGTTGTAACATCCCACTCTTGCGAGCACCTACTATCAATTTATTCTTTGAGGACACTTGTGTGCAAGTGATCCGGTTATAGTACATGGTTATTTGTTTCGCTTATGGATTATTATGGTGATGTGGATGGATTAGGATTTTATGTTATTTGATATATGTGTATTGACAAATGCTATTGAGGAGTTTCTCTGGGTGTGCAGGACACTTCACGGATTGTGGATGTCGAGGGCATCAATGGACCTCCTTGGACTCTAAACTGAGTCAAGGAGTGGATTTTATTGGTTTGAGTATTTTGTTTATGCATATGTGACATATAATCGATTATAGTATGATTGTGTATATGGATCATTGACAGTCTTTCGTTGATGGATGTAGGCTAACAAATTCTTGCTAATCTGACTCGCATGAGTAAAGGGGCCATGCACATAGACCAAATATTGAGGGAGAGTTGTGGTAGCATCTCTTTCACAACCTACTAGCATTCTTGTCGTGGATTGAATTGTATGTTAACTATTAGCTAGTTCGATAGGTCCATGATGTCGTGAAGGAAGACTGAGACAGTCGCTCATGAATATTTCTAAGGGGTGTGCAATAAGGCAGGTTCCTTATTCCTTATAAGCCTGATCTGGATTTTATGAGAAAAATGAAATGACTACAAATTATTACTAGATGTTTAACACAGAATAACAAAGATACAATAAAAATGGTTTTCTATTCAATAAGGAAATAAGCTGAAACTGTAAAATGCAGCGGAAAACAAGCTTGTTGGAATGGTGGCGGCTTATCTCTTAGAAGAGATGTGATGACTGCGCTCATTCACAAGAAGAGATTACAATGAGGCTCTCCGGGCCTTTTTACAATACACAAGAATTTCAAAAAAACCCTAAACATCCAAAAACCTAACCCTAGGAGATGAAGCGCCAAAATTCATGTGGGGCCCGTTTGGGTAAGTCAGTACATCAACTTCCCAGGGTCGTAACTTTTGCATATGATCTCCGTTTTAGGCTTATGATAGCCCATTGGAAAGATCTATCCGAGGACTACAACAGTTGCAGAAAAAATTATGATAATTGCAACATACCCTAAAAAATGTCGTTTAGGGCCTCAAAACGGCTCCGGAAGTTGAGGACCCAAAAAATTGCTAAAAATAGTAAATTATCAAAATTGCTAGAAAGTTGTTTTGAGTCAGCTGGAAAAGGTGGGTGGCCACCGATATCCACCTAGATCAAAGCCCTTAGTCTCTCACAAGGTTGCCCGAATGGAGTGTTCACTCCAAGGGTTGGACAACTACCAAAACTAGTCAAAGCTGAGTGGAAGCCTTGGAGCACAAAGTGCATCTTGAAGGGCATGTCACGAACATAACACTTGAGTCAATGAATCTAGGTGGCCTAGAAAATCTTGAGCGAATAGTTAAACCTTGTAAAATATTTAAACATTGTAGGATTTAATTAATTAATTAAGAATTGAAATTATTAATTTTACATGCCCAAATGAAAGTCTAAGTCTATTCAAAATTTAAGCCTAAGTCTAAGTTGGGGTAAGAAGACTAAAGCTAAATTATAAATCAAATAAAAAGGGGATGAACTAATCAAGATAAGAATTAAAAAGAGTAAAATATATCTAAAGATTTGATAAGGCACATGTGTATAAGAAAATATTAAAAGCGAGTTCTAAAATGAGAAAGAAATAAAATAAAAGAATCTGTATGCATAGAAAGATATCTAGAGTTTAGTAAACACTAGTCTAACTAGAATAAGACTCATATTTTAACTCAACTCATATTTAATAAGGCGTGAGTCATTAATTGGAAATACGGGGAATAAAGAGACAACAATAATGATTTAAGAACCATTTTTAGGATGGGTGAGGTAAATTGACTTTAATTAAAATAAAATGTGGAATTACTTGTGCAACTTGGGGAAACGCGACAAGTATAACGGGGGAATAATTCTAATTTATCTAGTTAAAAAATGAATTAATTTTGCAAGTGAGGATGACACAAAACTCTTATAAAGAAAGAGGGGAAGGGATCACACTGGGTAGGGGTAATGTTATGCTGCTAAAATATTGTTGAATGGTTTTACTTGTGAGTGTTGGGATACCCAGCTTGAGAGAGAGTGGTGGCTCTACCTTGCGAGGCAAGATGGGAGCTAGAGGAATTTATGGTTGCATGAGTGTGGCCATTTTGCGGCTCGGGGTGTTAAGGGAGAAGAAGAGTAACTCTAGCATTGGATGGGAAGTACCGGTGAAGTCTCTATGATTAGCAAGCAGAAGACAGGAGGGAGCACAAGTGGTTGAAGTTCATCCCCAATTCTGTGTCCTCGTCACCACTAGTATTTTTATACGCTGAAATTTTATTGTAATAGATGTGATTTTTGTGGATGGAAAATTGAAGTTATTGTGAGTCCAGGTTGTGACTCGGGAATTAAAAATTGGAATGGCGAGTCGCTGATTGTTGTGACTCTGAAATCAGAATTTCCTTGGATTCGCTGACAATTATTTACCATAGAGATAAACAGAGTTTGTTGATCCAGGCCATTGACTTCCAACCCAGAAATTTAGAATGTCCTCACTCGTTTCCATTTAAATTTTCGAACATAAGTTTCTGATGTTTCCATTTCATTGCTATCAATTAGTTGAAACTCGAATGCTAGTATTTACCAGTTGCTGCAGATTTTAGTTTTATGCTTAGAAAATCATTTGTATCTAAACCGTTGCATAAGGAATCACAGTTGGGATTTAAAATTGTTAAACCCCGACGGTCATTCAATTTAATGTTGACCTCTTCGAGTCGCTGCGAAAATCTGTTTCCCACGCGAAGTTTTAAATGGTATTGGTTTATGTGTTTTTTTTTTCATTTGCAATCCTTAAGCCTAAGATTTCGCTCATCACCGCAAATTTAGTGTTTTAGTGAATTAAAATTTAAGTTGTATCTCATGATTTCACACTGGTAATAATGTCAAGGAGCTTAAATCACAATTCGAACTTGAAGTTATTCAATGCATGTATAACTACAGGCAAATCAGGAAATTGGAATGTCATTGGTATTTTAATCATTGGCAATCCAAAGGTTAGTAATAGTTTGGTGGATGTCACAAGATCGATTTACAATAGAAATTGGGTGTTGTTAATAGTTGTCATTTAAGTAGAATTAGAATCTTAGACCAAACCCTTCCATGCAATTCTTTCGAATCGCCGAGAAGGAAATCTTCCTATCGAATCTAGAGTAAGAAGTATGATGTTGAGTAGACAATCTATTCTCGGTAAGGTAGACTCCTTACCTAGTTCAAAGGAAGCCTTAGAAATTAGGGCTTGACCTAAGGACTAAATTAGTAATGAATTTATTGATCTGTCGTACCCCTCCTTATAGATGGCAACTTGGGACCGATTATTGAATTATTAAAGACGATCCATATGATTCTTTTGGTACTTTATCGACAGGTTGGGTATTCTTGTATTACTTAAGGAAATGAAATTTGTTAGATGGCAAGTATTACACATCCTTAGGATTAGAAAATTACAATTTATCTAGAGGATGACAATAATTATTTATATACTGGTAGTCTTAAGGAGAAGGTGTTTATCTAGTTGCATATTCATTGTCTCCTTGTACTGTTAAGGGAAGAATGTTGTTAAGGGAAGAATGTTAGACTGGTATAAAATTCATTGAAGAAGTTAATTTCTATTTATAAATGATTTTTAATTGGTTTATAAATTGGATACGTAATGGAAAAGTGGTGTTAATTTAATATATTGATCATCTATGGGTTCTCATAATGAACTATTTTAGCTTTCCTTACATGCTCCTATAAGATATTCTTTACTATGAAGATTATAGTTAAGCTACATGAGATAAAGATTGTGCTTATGCTCTTGATTTATTATTCTTTACGAAATATCTTCTAGCTCATTTACGCTCAATTGTGGCCTGAAGGATTTACTAGGGAGATTAGATTATTATTGCACTATGATGAATTGATGATTAAATATGCTGATAATTTCTAGTTTGGAGCAGTAGTGTGTGATTGAATTTATGGGATTTAGATACCTCCTTGTTTCTCAGAACAGTCGTCACTAGCCCTTCGACCTTAATTGGTCAAAATCAATTGGATGAATCATGAGCTTGAGTGTTGCTTATGTGTCCTGGAGATCCTAACCATGCAAGATAGGTTGGGCAGGTAGTTATTTTAATTTCCAGTGACATGGTTGATCATTATTTATATTTTTCTTCAGTTGATTTTGATGTGTTGAACTCAGTTGTTTTTTATGTTTATGTATTAATCATGTGTAGTTGTTATTTATGTTAATGCATTGGCTTGTGTCATTATTGATTTCAAAGATTTGTCACTTGTAATGTTATTAATTTATGTTGCGATGATTTAAATTTGTAATGTGAAGAAAAAAAAATTACCTATTGTACATTGCTTTTTGTTGTTGTAACGGAGGAGACATTACACATTCTCGTGACTGATTTTATTTATTTGATAATTGTTTGAATAGTTTAATGTTTAGTATATTCAAGTCTTTTTTTGAATTTTCTAGTTAGATTCCTGAAATTGATTTCTTTTAACTCTGTTATTTGAACATCTTAATATTGTTAACAAGGAATTTTACCTCAAGCAATATTAATTGAGCTACACATAAACAAATGAAAGGTAAATATAAGTTGGTTGTGAGAATCAATTGAATAATGAAGCTACCTCAAGTTTGAAATTTGGTTTTCTTTTTAGTACATCTCACAATTTTTTTTTATCATTTCTTTCATATTCGGGCATGTCTCTTATAGAAATTTTGAGTAGGTCAAGTTTCTTGGAACTATATTTTGATTTAAATTTGAATTTGAAATTTTTTTGTTTTACTCTTCATGTTCAGATTTTAATTTTGTTTTTCAATAAACAACTTTGGGATATTTTAGTTTGAATGTGGATTTCATTTACTATTGCATTCTTGAGTTGAATTTAGGTTTTCAATCATGATTGTTGTTTTATTATTCTTGGCTTGTATCGTTAGGATTTCCTTGATTTTTCCTAGTTTGTTTGTTTTGTTTAACCATGAGAAGTTTTGTGGGGGGTATTGATCTTAGGAAAATAAAATTGGAAACATTTGGGCTACACTTTAACGACTGTCAAACATCCTATGAAAAAAGAATCACACTTGATAACCTTAATAGATTAATTAACCAGTATACTTGATTTTTTTGTTTGTGGTGGGACATATGTGTTTCCAAGGATTTATATCTATAGCACTTGCACATCAAAACTTAGGTTTCTTACATGTATTTTCTTTTGAGATACATGCACTTCACATTAAATAGTTGATATCTAGGGTGATTGACGACGGGAAAAACTTTAGTCTAAACTATGGGAGTGAGTAATTAGAAATTCAAAACAACTCGTGTATCACCCCACTTCCTATACACCCATTGCATATGAAATATTAATATACAAATCAAAAGGGTGATCAAAATGTGATATATATATATATGAAGTTGAAAACACTAAAAAAGTGTGGGAAGTACAAGTAAACTCGTCGAGGCTATGGACATTTGCTCGTAATGGGTCTATGATTGTATGATACTATGGAACCTTTGTCAAGGCTATGGATGCTCATGGGAAACAAATCAATGTTGGGTAAAATAGAGATGAGGAACACACATAAGAAATTTTTTTACTCACCCAGAATGAAAGTCTTAGGTTATTCTTAAACGAAATTATCTATGGCTTGAAATCCAAGGAAAAATTAACCCCATAAATTGGGTCAAGAGATGGTTTGTTAGTTATTTAATGTTTAATGGTTGATGGCAATATATTTCTAATTCAAGGACAAATAGTGGTACCCACAACTTAAAAAAACAATGTTCCTAAGGTTATTTGGGCTTATATTTAACATAAAGTGTAAACAAGTCCTACATATATCTACATGCCTAGATATATATACATTGAATAAATGACTAACTATGGTTTTCCCCCTCGTCGCATATTAAATACAGAGCGTTGACAGATTTTTAATTTTAAACATCAATTTTCCATTCGTGAAATTAATCAAAATTGATGTTCATCACTTCAAAATTTCTAACAATTAAAACTCCTCCCTTTCCTCAAGAAAATTGTTTCTCTCTACTCATGAACTCTAGTCAATAGATTAAATTTGCATTCAAATATTAGAACTCTATTAACTGTTGAAACAAGCTAGAATTTATTTAAGTTAATTTCTCTAGTAATATTTTTTTATGGTTTTTTTTTTATTGTTGGTCATTGCATTCAAATATTGTTAAGGGTTTGAAGAAATTTCCTTTTGAATTCGAATATTTGCAAGAAAGATGTCAATAAATGGAAGAAAAAAAAATGATAAAGTTGTTGAGCTTAAGGAAATGAGGATTGAAGACACTGAAGATAAGGAATACAATGAATAAAAAAAACCAAATTCAACCTTTTATTCAGATACAACCTACATGATAGGGTTAAAGAATGGCCTAGACTAGGAAAAAATTTATGAGTTTTTGGAAACTGTTAATTTTGAAGACGAGTATGAGTTAGATGAGGATGGTTTTAAATACATCAAAATATAAATCCTACATAAGGTATCTTCGAGACCAACTATTATTCCATATTATAACATAGTACTTTGGATAATTTCTCAGATCGATATTAAAATTTGTAAAATAGCCAATCATGCACATCAAGTAGTGGGATATTTTAGGCCAACTAAAATCGCTACTAAGTGCAAGGTAGATACCCTAAAGGTCTATTTAGATAAGAAAAAAAATTATAAAAATTTGAGAATAGGTTGAAAGAAAAGAAAATATAAATGGCTGAACTGATTTAAAACTGGTGTTATGACCCAATTTCTTTCAAGATCAGATTAAACAAATTGTGTCCAATTCAAATGTTCAAAAGGTGACATATGATAAATATTACTATAATACGTATATTTTATGGTAAGAAAAACCCAAAACATTTCAAATTGGAATGGTTTCCCCTATTGCATCAAATTGTTAAAGAGGGGAAGATATTTAACTGGCCATAGATCTTATATGCCAATATCCTTTAAGAAGTCAAGAAATTAGTGGAATTCCCTCCATGTTTTGGTGTCAAATTCTTCATGTCATCCTACTTGATAGATGATGTATGTGTCACCACTCCTTTTCCACTAATGAAATGGATTTTATCATCATATGAAAAATCAATCCATATTTATTGCTCAATATTATGGAACAAGAAATATAAAAATCATTTCTATGACATATGTGAATATTTCATGGCTCCTTTACATGATTTTCTATTTGATGAACCAACTCCAAGGATCTCTAAGGAGAAAAAAAAAACATTCTAGAGAATATAGGTGATTTTTATATTGATGAATCCTTCTCTTATTTCATAATATATGGATGTGGTACATGACCCCATTTTCCACCCAAATACATACATAATAGATTAACACTCAAAGAGATTTCATATCAAGAAACTATCACATGGATTAAAAAATTGTTAAGTCAAAATTAAAAGAAGTTATGGCCTATTTTTCCTCTAAAATTAGGAATGTATTATTTAATATATCAAAATCATGCTCAGTTCAAGGATAACATGATGAAAAATGTTTGGTTATATAGCATTAGAATTTATAGGCATGATTCAAAGGATATCGTGAATGTACATTTGAAATTAGCCATGCATACTAAATCATAAGTACATGAATAATATCCTTTTTATTTTATATTTAGAAGAGTTGAGGATTATGACTAGGTATTATTTAAAATTGTAACATCCCGCTCTGGCGCACTGAGCAAACTTATTTTCTGACACTTGCTCACAAGTGATTTGTATTAATATGCTATTAAAACTTTTGATTTTGATTATGAGGCGTTGTGGATTGATGACATGTTGTTTTACCACATTGACATAGATAGGTTCTATTGACTCAGTTTTACTGAGTGTGTAGGATTATGGACCTCGAGGATGCAGAGGCATCGATGGAACCCCTTGGACTCTCGATCGAGTCAGGGAGTGTACCATTGGGGTTTGATTGTTTTACTGTGATTTTAGAGCTTCTGATTAGATGATAGGATATGGAAATATTCTGACATGAATCGTTGATGATGCAGGCTGATGATAGCTTATCGACCAGACTTAGATGTGGAGTAAAGGGGTCACGCACAACAACGAGAGATGTTGAGGGAGAGGTGTGGATAGCATCCCTCCCACATCCTACTAGCACTCTCATCGTGGCTCAAACTATAGGTTAACGTTTACCTAGTTCGAGAGGACCCACGATGCCATGAGGGCAGACTGCAAAAATTGCTCATGATGATTATAAGGGGTGCTCAATAAGGCAGGGGCCTTATTCCTTAGAGGCCCTTAGTCTCCCACAAGTTCACCTGGTGAATTTTTTACTCCAGGGATTTTTTATGTCTACCAAGTCAGTGAAGAGGCGAGTGGCACCCTTGGAGCATGTAGTGCGTCCTGAAGGGCACGTCACCCAAGGGAAACAGATTAGGGTGAGTGGCACCCTTGCAGCACCTAGTGCGTCCTGAAGGGAAGGCCACGGTGTTGATGATAGATGAATGAAACTAGATAGCCTTAGGATGATCAATGTGATAAAAATTTTAAAAAAAAAAAAACTTTTTCCCTAATAAAATGTCGCCCATCACGAAAATTTAAGGTTTAAGTCTACACTATGCTAGTGGTAAAATTTTATCTCTCTAAAATAATAATAATAATAATAATAATAATAAAACGCATAAATAATAATTATGACCTTCGTTAAATCTTGTAACACGAAGGGAGTAAGAAATTAATTGTTTCATAAAAAATAAAAATAAAACTGTTGGATTAAAATTTAAAAAGGGAATTAATCAATTTATTATTTTATGATAATTTAAAATATATTAATTTAATGGGAAAAGGGAAAAAGGGGTTTGATTTCCACACCTGGTTTTTTGAGTTCTAACAAAAAGGGGAAAGAGGGAAAAATCTAAAAATTTAGGAAACTAGGAAAAGAGGTAAACATAAAAAGGGAAAAAGGGGAACATAAGGGAAAAAGCGGAAAGCCAAACTTAGAAAAGTATTTACCATTTAAGAGCTTTCTAATTTAAACTGAACTAGCAATTTAATAATAGGGAAAGCCATTGAAACCTGTAAGAGAATTTGGGGACACCTAGGAATGATTCTAGGAGTAACTCTAGGTGGGTGAGAGAAATAAAGATAATTAGTTATTTAAAGAAATTAATTTATGGAAGAATGTAGGGGATGGGGGACACTTGTACAGAGAGGAATTTTTAGGAATTTATTTTTAAAACTTTAATTAAATGAGATTTTAGGAAGGAAAGGAAGTTCAAAACTCTATATAATTAAGGAAGGAGAAGGATGAAGGAGAGATTTTGCTTGCGTAACGTTACGCTGCAAAAATATCTACTTGAATGATTTAACTTGTGGGATTTGGGATACCTTGTTCGGTGAGGAGTAGTAGCTTGGCCTTGCAAGGCAAGCTGGGAGCTAGTTGATATCTCTGGATAGTGTGTGTGTGGCCCCTTTGCAACTCGGGGGGGCTAAGGGGGAAGAAGAGTACTCCTAGCATTGGTTGGGAGGTACCGGTGTAGTCTCGTCGGTCGGCAAGTGGGAGTTGTACGGAGCACACAGGATGTCCACTCAGAGTGGACGATCAAGCAACGGTATGCTTTCTTCATTTGTATGGTAGATTGTTGTTGGATTTATGATTTGGATCTGCATGTTTATTTTGGGTAGGTAAACTGGTTTTCTAGATTCATGACTAAAATATTTATGGCCTAGTTGATTGATAGATTGGTTTCCCATGACCCTCGTTCCCCGCATGTCGTGACCACCCTGTGGTGTTGATTGTGACCATATTGGTTGTTTCCTTTCGTCTCTAGCTCCTCAGTCCTCGCTTGAGTAGTCGGCCATGAGCTTGATCTATGGTCATCACCTTAGCATTAAAAGACCTATGGATCTCAATGCCCTACTCTTCTGTGCGAGGATGATGTATGAGGGACGCACCTATTAGTCATCTACCCAGTGGTTGCTCGTTCTTGATTGATGGTGATTGCACCTTTCTATATTGAATGCTTCTGCCACTGTTATAATTCCTATTCCCTAATTTGACTCTGCGTTTAAATATTTTCTGGGCTAGTTTAGCTCTGCGCTTAATGTGCTCCCTTGTGATTCTACTCTGCATTTTTCTCACCTCTCAACGACAGATTTACCCATCATGTAATAGGAAATTTTCACAGATTTCAGTGTAGTGGCGGGGATTATTTTGTGACTGTAATTTGTTTCGCTTGTATAGGAAATCCGTCCCTCTACCCTACTCGATTTTTATGCCTGAATTTATATGTTTGAATCGAATTTATTACCTGCGTTTTATCGATTTTGAGTTTCCTGCCTGCATTTTTCTATGTCGAATTTATGGGCTTGAGGGTTTAAGTTGCGTAGATGTTGTTTTAGACTTATGCTAGAATTTTCCCCAGGAATTTAGTTATTTCTCAGCCCCTTGGACTGTCATTGTCTCGTGATGTGTAGTGGATGGTTATCGACATTCTACAACATGAAATTTATGAGGGATAGCATGGTAATTGGCTGCATTTTTGTTTTTATTTTTTTGTGGGTAGTTGGCTGCATTTCTGTTTTTTTTATTTTTATTGGTAGTTGGACGGGTTGTGTAATGTTATGCCCCATTATGGGCTTTCTCCTTGGCACTTGGTGCCAAGCCCTTATGTTATCATATGAACTTATCCTTGAGATTTGGTGGATGATTTAGATATGGTTGTTTTCATTACTTGACTGTTGTGTATGGTGGAACATTGATAACTTAAGAAGTGGCCCGATGATGAAACCCACGAGCTTGCCGCGTATGTAAATTCATCCCCCCCCCCCCTTTTTGGGTGCAATATACCACAGGTATTTAGGCGACTGTGTTGAGCCTTGCGATTTTAAATACTATCACGATCCAGCTAAGCGCCACCTGGATTATTGCCTTAGTTCACCCAAGCTGATTGGTCACGGATGCCCATTATTCAATGCAATAGAATTGCTTGTATTGTAAAGGATTTTATCGTTTTCATTTGAGTTTCCACGTGGTGGACTCATTCGGACTTTTCATTCAAAAAAATTTCTTCAGTTAGTTAAATAATCAACTTTAATTAGTAACTTCTTTTTTTTTGTTTTTTTTTTAAAGAAAAATAATAAAAAAAAAAAAAACATCTAAAATGTTTAAATGTTGGGTTGATTAGTCCATTTAAAAGGAAGTAATATATAACCATTATTTACTGACAACCACTTATTAATTCTTGACAACCAGAAGTCCACTCCAATATATCACAACGATCAACATCACCGTGCATTAATGACCTGGCATAACTTTTAACTTTAAACAACAATATCTTTAATGTGCATTGATTAGCTTGACCAGACTTTTAGTTACATAAGCATGGTAGCATTAAAATCAAGTGAATGAGCGTAGAAAGGGTCTTTATTTGACTGCATACCAGCTTTAAAATTGGCATTCAATTTGCATGGAAATGGCACTCATTTATTGTCAACAACCACTTATATATAGACCACCATTTCATTTAATCGCCCGCAGATTTTTATATGTGATGGACATGCATGATGTAAGTAATACTATAGAAGGGTGATACATTAATAATGACATACATATCAGTTAGTTAATATCGTAATGTGCAATTAAATTGTTAAATTAGATGGTATTTCATTCGCAGTATAGACTTTCTTTCAGTATGCAATTCAGAATTGTATTCAACTTACACCTTGGCCTTGTGTTTTGCCTTGCGTCCAACTTCAACTAGTAACTAAATTATAAGTTAGACTTGTATTAAACCGTAGTTTAGTCTTATAACTATCGAGATGTGTATTGAAGTTGTATGCTAGACTTGTTTCAATATTATTGTGGATTGTAATTATGGACTTAAGTGGCTAGATAAATTGATTTGCACTTAAGGTTAAAATTTTAGGGTACATGGATGACCAGATGGTAATATAGACCCACTCAATTTAAGTTGCATTTAATGATTGTACATTGTTGACTAGTTGTGATTTAGACTGGTTAATTGATTTATTATTAACGCCTTTTTTTTTAATCATAGATATTGACCTTTCAGCCTTGATTAATGGTTGGTTATTGACGAAGTCGTATTTATCTTGCGCTTCCCATTGAGGGTATGGTTGTTCTTTATAATTAATTTTGTACTTGGTTTTGTAAAAATTTAATGTGTTTGGTTTGCTTGTGTCAGGGGGGATGTAAACACCTCCTTGTTCCTAAGAACAGTCGCCAGCCTTGAGACCTTAAATGGTCAAAATCCATGGGAACCTGGGTGTGAGCATTTCTTATGTGTCCTAGAGGTCCTAACCATTATAGGGGTAGGATGGGCAAGTAGTCCTTCTTATTCTTCGTCGGTTGAGTGTCGGACATTTCTTACATATGCTTGATGTTCTTTCATGTTAAGTCGTTATGTTTTTGTTGCGTGAGTTGCAGGTGTTGTGTTTGTCATCGTGTTGCATTGTTGAGTATAATGTCATTATTACCTTCCTACACACCCACACACAAAAAAGAATTTAAGGGTGATTTTATCGGTTGTACATCGTAGGATTCGTACCAGATGGGGATGTCACATATGGTATCAGAGTCGGGTTCAACCTGCGACTTGGGATTGCTACGGCTTTCATTGATATGATTTGATTATAATGTTGCTAATTGAGTTGAATTGTATTCATGCAAGTAATCATGGTTAGAGGACGTCGCAGAGGAAAACGATGGGGTGCTAGGGGAGGAGGTGTGACGCCTCCAGTAGCATCCATGCCTGAGGGGTCTAACCCCCAGGGAGACGAGTAGGTTGTCGAACAGGATTAGATAGTAGTTGGTGATGTGGTCAGAATGATGAGATCTTTTCAGCGCATGTCTGAGGCACTGATCATCCGATTGGACAGAGATGAGGCCAGGGTGCCAACACCCCCTAAGGTTCCACTGCACGCTCCGGTCGGTACTGGTAGCATTCACCGTGAACTCAAGAAGGTCAAATTTCCTGAGTTCTTTGGTGCCTCGGATGATGTAGCCGTCGAGGCATGGTTGGAGAATATGGTGATGTGCTTCGCATGTTGCGACTATACCTCCAACATGAAGGTACTCATGGCAATCTTTCAACTGAAGGGGAGTGCTCTTCTATGGTGGAAGATTCTCCTACTGCAGCTAAACATGGTCGTCAAAGACGTGTCATGGGAACTGTTCGAGGAATGGTTTCGAGAGAGGTACCTATCTGAGGAATTCATTGAGCATCAAATCAATGAGTTCAACACCTTATGACAAGATGGTCGTATGGTGCCTAAGTACAAGGCATGTTTTATGGAATTGCTCTAGTATGATCCACACCTTAATAGTGATAAACTTAAGGTCAACAAGTTCATGTTCGGCTTTAACAGCAACATACGTGCAAAGGTCATGATTTTGATGCCTTAAACCTTCCATGCTATCGTCCAAAAGGTTCTCATAGTAGAGGAGGATCTTATCAGTGAGGGTCAAACTAGGACTCCAGCAAGACCAGTAGAGAAGGTGTCATCTAGTGCATAGCATCATCAGACACCAGCCAGAAATATGTCGGGATATCATGGCTTCCAGAGGGGATCCACTTTCACTGCACCTCGATGACTGATGCCTCAACAGTGGACACCTTATCGGGGACCAAAGCATCAAACACAATGTTGATTGTAGTAGCAACAGTTTAGGCCTGTTCAGTAGAACAAATCAGGATTCTAGGTTGATGGGCCATCATCTTCTACTTCGGGTACCAGGACTATTGGGCTGAAGAAGGGGCGTTGGACATGTGGGGAGCCACACTACCAGCACGACTACCCTATGGAGAGGAACAAATTTTCTGGATCAGCTGGACCCACTACTGTGGGATATATGGGCAAGTCCCATCGGATTCATGTAGTAGTAAATAACCTCCAGGCAGAGCATCAGTTGATTGTGCTCAAGACAACAGGTACCATCGCTAACTAGACCCTTAGTATTTTGATAGATCCCGGTGCTACCAAGAGTTTCATTTATGGTGTAGTGCTAAAAAGGATTAAGGTAAAGGAAGTTGAATAGGATGAGTTTAGCTTCATAGAGATGGCCTTGGGAGCTAAACAAAAGGTTGGAGGAAAGGTTACGGGCTGTGTCCTTAACCTGGGAGAGTTTGTCACAAGGGCCAACCTGCACATCATGATCCTAGGATCTTATGATGTCATGATTGGTATGGACTTGTTGGAATCGCATGAGGCAATACTCAACTGTAAGACAAAATGGTTGAGCTTGGTCAATGACGAGGGATAGAGACATGTGATTGCAGGATGGAACCAAGGAGTTTCCCTGAGGTTCATCTCTTCCTTATAGCTATGGAAGAGCATGCGCAAGGGGTGTAAGATTTATGCGATCCTTGCGTTAAACGAGAAGGGAATAGCGGAATGTTTAGAACACCTTCTGTTGGTGAGTGAGTTTGCAGACATATTTCCAAAGGAGTTACCTCAGATGTTTCTAGAGAGGGAATTGGAGTTTACTATAGACCTAAAACCAGGAACTGAACTGATAGTGAGAATTCCTTATCGGATGTCGACCCCGGAATTACAAGAGTTAAGAATGCAACTGAAAGAATTGTTGGACCTGGGACTGATACGTCCAAGTGTGTTACCATGGGGTGCGCCTGTTATTTTCATATGAAAGAAGGATGGGTCATGGAGGATCTGCATTGACTACCATCAATTGAAGAAGGCCACGATCAAGAATCAATATATTTTGTCGAGGATTGATGATCTGTTCAATCAAATAAAGGGTGCGACGGTGTTCTCCAAGATCGATTTTTGATCAAGGTATCACCAGTTACGGAATAAGGAATATGACGTCCCTAAGACTTCCTTTAAGATGAGGTATGGACATTACGAGTTTACTGTTTTACCGTTTGGACTGACAAACACCCCAGGGGTATTTATGAGTTTGATGAATGGGGTGTTCCACGAGTACTTGGATAAGTTCATCCAAGTATTCATTGACAATATTTGTATCTACTCATGGACAACAAAGGAGCATGATAAGCACTTGCTCTTGGTATGCACTGACGTATCCAAGGAAGGCTTAGGCGGGGTCTTGATGCAAGATGGATGAGTGATCGCTTACATTTTGAGTAAACTGAGAAGGCATGAGGAGAACTACGCAACGCACAATTTTGAGTTGTTAGCCATCGTATATGCCTTGAAGGTTTGGAGACACTACCTTGTTGGATGAAACTTTGAACTAAAGACTGACCATTGTGGGCTCCAACACATACTTACGCAAAGTGACCTGAATGCATGACAATGACTTTGGTCAGAATTTCTTAGCGAGAACAACTTCGAGATTACTTACATAAAAGGAATAATGAACCAAGTGGCAGACGCATTGAGTCGAAGGCCACACATCTTTTTGGTGTTACCTCTTCAGACGAATCTACGTGAAAGGATTCTAAATTTACAGTGTGACGATGACTAGTACAAAGAGGTCGAGGGTTTTATCGGACAAAACACAATGATGATACCACGATTTGAAGGATTTTCATTTGATAGTGATGGTTTATTGAGGTTTAAAAATTGGATCTACGTACCGTTGAACGACAAGTTGAGGATGTTGATCATAAGCGAGGCTCATAGAGTAGTTTACATGGCTCACCTGAGAGTCACAAAGATGAGGGAAGACCTTAAACCCTTATTCTTCTAGAAGGGAATGAAGGAAGACATAGTCAACTATGTGGCCAGATGTCTAGAATTTCAGTAGGTAAAGGCTGAACATAGACACCCAGCAAGATTAGTACAACCACACGCTATTTCAGAATCAAAATGGGAATTTATTTCAATGGATTATATTGTTGGATTGCCATTGATGGTAAGGAGACATGACTCAATTTTCTTAGTAGTAGAAACTCTGACGAAGAGTGCTCACTTTATTCCTGTGTGTATGATTTATCAGGAACCTAACATAGCTAGAGTTTTCATCGGTGAGATTGTGAGGTTGCATGGCATGCCTAAGAGGATTATATCCAATCGAGGATTGGTGTTTACTAGACGATTTTGGATGAGTTTCCAAGAGGCCTTGGGAACCCAACTTAAATTTAGTACTGTGTATCACCCAGAGACTAATGGGAAGACCAAACAAATGAACTAGACCTTGGAGGACATGTTACGAATGTACGTGATGGACCAACAAAAGCATTAGGAAGAATTATTTCCACTAGTGGAGTTCGCTTACAAAACAGTTACCAGAGCACTATTAAGATGGTGCCTTTCGAGTTTCTTTACGTGCGACCATGTCGGATGCCTTTGAGTTGGAATCAACTTGAGGATAGAGTCCTAGTGGGACCAAAAGCGATCCAATAAATGGAAGAAAAAATGCAAACAATAAGACAAAGAATTAAAGAAGCACAGGATCGATAGAAGAGTTGTGCCAATGCGCACTGTGTTGACTATAGTTACGAGGTCGGCGATCGAGTCTTCTTGCGGGTAAATACACATAAGATTTTGATCAAGTTTAGGAAGGGAGTTAAACTCTCAACTAGGTTCATGGGCCCTTTCAAGATTGTGGAGATAAAGGGGCTCGTGGCCTATCGACTAGCCTTGCCTGATTCTTTGAGGCATATGCATGATTTTTTTCATGTATCTGTTTTGAGACATTATATTAGTAATCCTACACATGTTATTGACATGAGTTCCTTGCAGGTATCAGACGAGGGAGCACTCATGGTTGATCCAGTCTTCATCTTGGATCATCACGTTCAACAACTACGATGTAAAACGATAGATCAGGTCAAGGTCCAATGGGACAATTATAGTTTGCACTTGACGACCTGGGAGGATGCATATGATATGCACCAGCAGTTTCCATTTTTGTTTGATAGATAGACATATGATATTTTGATACACGTTATTTCAGCATATATACTGTGAAAATTCGGGATGAAGTTTAGACCAAGAGGGGGTGTATGTAACATCCCGCTCTAGCACACTGAGCAAACTTATTCTTTGAGGACACTTTCTCGCAAGTGATCTGGATTATTATGCTATTAAAACTTTTGATTTTGATTATGAGTCGTTATGGGTTGATAACATGTTGTTTTCCCGCATTGACATAGACAGGTGTTATTGACTCGGTTTTACTGAGTGTGCAGGATTATGGACCTTGACGATGTAGAGGCATCGATGGAGCCCCTTGGAATTCAGATCGAGTCGGGGAGTGTACCATTGGGGTTTGATTGTTTTACTGTGATTTTAGTGATTCTCATTAGATGATAGGATATGGAAATATTATGACATGATTCGTGGATTATGTCGGCTAACGATAGTTTGCTAACCAGAATCACATGTGGAGTAAAGGGGTCACGCACGACTACCAGAGATGTTGAGGGAGAGGTGTGGAAAACAGCCCTACCATAGCCTACTAACACTCCCACCATGGCTTCAACTATAGGTTAACGTTTACCTAGTTTGAGAGGACCCATGATGTCCTGAGGGAAGACTTAGACAGTTTCTCACGATGATTCTAAGGGGTGCGTAATAAGGCAGGGGTCTTATTCCTTAGAGGCCCTTAGTCTCCCACAAGTTCACCTGGTGGATTTTTTACTCCAGGGGTTTTTGATGTCTTCTAAGTCATTCAAGAGGTGAGTGGTACCCTTGGAGCACGTAGTGTGTCTTGAAGGGCACATCGTGCAAGGGAAACAGATTAGGGAAAGTGGTACCCTTGGAGCACCTAGTGCATCTTGAAGGGCACTTGACGGTGTTGATGATAGACGAATGAACCTAGACAGACTTAGGATGATCAATGTGATAAGAATTTAAAAAAAAAAAATTCCCTAATAAAATGTCGCCCATCACGAAAATTTAAGGTTTAAGTCTAAAATATGCTAGTGGTAAAATTTTATCTCTCTAATAATAATAATAATAATAAAACCAGATAAATAATAATTATGACCTTCGTTAAATCTTGTAACATGAAGGGAGTAAGAAATTAATTGTTTCGTAAAAATAAAAAAATCTGTTGGATTAAAATTTAAAAAGGGAATTAATCATTTTATTATTTTATGATAATTTAAAATATATTAATTTAATGAGAAAAGGGAAAAAGGGGATTAATTTCCACACCTTCCTTTTTGAGTTCTAACAAAAAGGGGAAAGAGGGAAAAATATAAAAATTTAGGAAACTAGGAAAAGAGGTAAACATAAAAAGGGAAAAAGGGGAACATAAGGGAAAATGTGGAAAGTCAAACTTAGAAAAGTATCTACCATTTAAGAGCTTTCTAATTTAAACTGAACTAGCAATTTAATAATAGGAAAAACCATTAAAACCTGTAAGAGAATTTGGGGACACCTAGGAGTGATTCTAGGAGTAACTCTAGGTGGGTGAGGGAAATAAAGATAATTAATTATTTAAAGAAATTAACTTATGGAGGAATGTAGGGGATGGGGGACACTTGTACGAAGAGGAATTTTTAGGAATTTATTTTTAAAAATTTAATTAAATGACATTTTAGGAAGGAAAGGAATTTTGATACTCTATATAATTAAGCAAGGAGAAGGACGAAGGAGAGTTTGTTTTTGTGTAACATTACGCTGCAGAAATATCTACTTGACTGATTTAACTTGTGGGAGTTGGGATACCCAGTTCGATGAGGAGTGGTATCTCGGCCTTGCGAGGTGAGATGGGAGCTAGTCGAAATCTCTGGATAGTGTGTGTGTGGCCCCTTTGCGGCTTGGGGGGATAAGAGGGAAGAAGAGTACTCCTAGCATTGGCTGGGAGGTATTGGTGAAGTCTCGTTGGTCGATAAGCGGGAGTTGCACGGAGCATGCGGGACGTCCACTCAGAGCATGCAATTAGGCAACGATACACTTTCTTCATTTGTATGGTAGATTGTTGTTGGATTTATGATTTGGATGTGCATGTTTATTTTGGGTAGGTAAACTAGTTGTATAGATTCATGACTAAAATGTTTATGGCCTAGATGATTGATAGATTGGCTTCCCATGACCATCATTACTTGCATGTCATGCCCACCTTGTGGTGTTGGTTGTGACCATATTGGATATTGCCTTTCGTCTCTAGCTCCTCAGTCCTTGCCTGAGCAGTCGGCCAGGAGACTGATCTATGGTCGTTGTCTTAGCGTTAAAAGACTTATGGATCTCAACGCCCTACTTTTCTATACGAGAATGATGTGTGAAGGATGCACATGTTATTTGTCTACCCAGTGGTTGTTCGTGCTTGATTGATGGTCATTGGGCCTTTCTATATTGAATGATTCCACCACTGTTATAATTCATATTCCCTAATTTGAATCTGTGTTTAAATATTTTCTGGGCTAGTTTAGCTCTACGCTTAATGTGCTACCTTGTGATTCTACTCTACGTTTTTCTCACCTCTCAACGACAGATTTACCCGCCACGTAATAGGAATTTTTCACAGATTTTAGTATAGTGGCAGGGATTATTTTGTGACTGTAATTTGTTGCGCTTGTACAGGAAATCCATCCCTATACCCTACTTTATTTTTATGCCTAAATTTATATGTCTGAATCAAATTTATTACCTGCGTTTTATCAATTTTGAGTTTCCTGCCTACGTTTTTCTATGTCGAATTTATGGGCCTGAGGGTTTAAGCTGCGTAGATGTTGTTTTAGACTTATGTTGGAATTTGCCCCAGGTGTTTAGTTGTTTCTCAGCCCCTTGGGCTATCGTCGTCTTGTGATGTGTAGTGGAAGGTTATCGACATTCTATAGCATGAAATGTCTGAGGGATAGCATGGTAGTTGGCAACATTTTTGTTTTTATTTTTTTGTGGGTAGTTAGTTGTGTTTCAATTTTTATTTTTTTTTATTGGTAGTTGGACGCGTTGTGCAATGTTATGCCCCATTATGGGATTTCTCCTTGGCACCTGCTGTCAAGCCCTTATGTTGTCATATGAACTTATCCTCAAGCTTTGGTGGATGATTTAGATATGGTTTTTTTCATTGCTTGACTGTTGCGTATGGTGGAACATTGATAACTTAAGAAGTGGCCTGATGATTAAACCCACGACCTTGTCACGTCTGTAAATTTGTTTTGCCCCCCCCTTTTTGGGTGCTATCTACCACAGGTATTTAGGCGATTGTGTTGAGCCTTGCGATTTTAAATACTATCGCGGTCTAGCTAAGCACCACCTGGATTATTGCCTTGATTCACCCAAGTTGATTGGTCATGGATGCCCATTTTTCAATGCAATAGAATTGCTTGTATTGTCAAGGATTTTATCGTTTTCATTTGAATTTCCACGTGGTTGATGCATTCAGACTTTTCATTCAAAAAAATTTCTTCAGTTAGTTAAATAATAAATTTTAATTAGTAACTTATGTTTCTTTTGTTTTTTTTTTAAAAAGAAAAAAATAAAAATAATAAAAAAAAAAACATCTAAAATGTTAAAATGTTGGGTGGATTAGCCCATTTAAAAGGAAGTAATATATAACCATTATATGCTGACAGCCACTTATTAATTCCTGACAACCAGAAGTCCACTCCAGTATATCACAACGATCAACATCACCGTACATTAATGGCCTGGCATAACATTTAAATTTAAACAACAATATCTTTAATGTGCATTGATTAGCTTGACCAAAATTTTAGTTGCATAGGCAGGGTAGCATTAAAATCAAGTGAATGATCGTAGAAAGGGTCTTTATTTGACCGCATACCAGCTTTAAAATCAACATTCAATTTTCATGGAAATGGCACTCATTTATTGTCAACAACAACTTATATATATATACCACCATTGCATTTAATCACCCGCAGATTTTTATATGTGATGGACATGCATGATGTAAGTAATACTACGGAAAGGTCATACATTAATAATGACATACATATCAGTTAGTTAATATCATAATGAGAAATTAAATTGTTAAATTTGATGGTATTTCATTCGCAGTATAGACTTGTTTTCAGTGTGCAATTCAGACTTGTATTCAACTTACACCTTGGCCTTGTGTTTTGCCTTGCATCCAACTTCGACTAGTAACTAAATTATAAGTTAGAAATGTATTAAACTGTAGTTTAGTCTTATAATTATTGAGATGTGTATCAAATTTTTATGCTAGACTTGTTTTAATATTATTGTGGATTATAATTATGGACTTAATTGACTAGATAAATTGATTCACACTTAAGGTTAAAATTTTAGGGTACATGGATGACCAGATGGTAATATAGACCCGCTCAATTTAAGTTGCATTTAATGATTGTACATTGTTGACTAGTTGTGATTTAGACTGGTTAGGTGATTTGTTATTAACGCCTTTTTTTTTAATCATAGATATTGACCTTTCAGCCTTGATTAATGGTTGGTTGTTGACGAAGTCGTTTTTAGCTTGCGCTTCCCATTGAGGGTGTGCTTGTTCATTATAATTAATTTTGTACTTGGTTTTGTAAACATTTAATGTTCTTGGTCTTCTTGTGTCAGGGGGGATGTAGACACCTCCTTGTTCCTCGGAATAGTCGCCAGCCTTGAGACCTTAAATGGTCAAAATCGATGGGAACCTGGGCTTGACCATTGCTTATGTATCCTGGAGGTCCTAACCATTGCAGGGTAGGATGGGCAAGTTGTCATTCTTATTCTTCATCGATTGAGTCTCAGACATTGCTTCTAGATGCTTGATGCACTTTCATGTTAGGTCGTTATGTTGTTGTTGCATGAGTTGCAGGCGTTGTGTTCGTCATCGTGTTGCGTTGTTGAGTATAATGTCATTATTACCTTCCTACACACCCACACACAAAAAAAAATTAAGGGTGCTTTTACCGGTTGTAAATTATAGGAGTCATACCAGATGGGGATGTCACATATGATATCAGAGTGGGGTTCAACCTACGACTTGGGATCACTACAACTTTCGTTGATATGATTTGATTATAATGTTGCTAATTGAGTTGACTTGTTTTCATGCAGGTAATCGTGGTTAGAGGATGCCACAGAGGAAAATGATGGGGTGATAGGGGAGGAGGCACGATGCCTCCAGTAGCATCCATGCCTAAGGGGTCTAACCCCCAGGGAGATGAGAAGGTTGTCGGACAGGAGAAGATAGTAGTTGGTGATGTTGTCGGAATGATGAGATATTTTCAACGCATGTCTGAGGCACTGATTAGCCGGTTGGACAGAGATGAGGCCAGGGCATTGACACCCCCTAAGGTTCCATCATGCACTCTGGTTGGTACTGGTATCATTCATTGTGAACTTGAGAAGGTCAAATTTCCCAAGTTCTTTGGTGCCCCAGACGATGCAACCATCGAGGCATGGTTGTAGACCATGGCAATGTGCTTCGCACTTCATGATTATACCTTCAAGATCAAGGTCCTCATGGTGATCTTTAAACTAAAGGGGAGCGCTCTTCTATGGGGGAAGACACTCCTACCATAGCTTAACATGGTCGTTGAAGATGTGTCATGGGAACTATTCGAGGAACGATTCCGAGAGAGGTACCTATCTGAGGAATTCATTGAGCATCAACTCAATGAGTTCAACGCCTTACGACAGGGTGGTCATACGGTGCCTGAGTATGAGGCCCATTTTATGGAGCTACTCTGATATGCTCCACACCTTAGCACTCAAAAACTTAAGTTCAGCAGTTTCATGTTCGGCCTTAACAACAACATACGTGCAAAGGTCAAGATTTTGATGCCTCAATCCTTGCATGATGTCGTCCAGAAGGCTCTCATAGCAGAGAAGGATCTTATCAGTGGGGGTCAAACCAGGACTCGAGTGATACCAACAGGGCATGTGTCATCTAGTGCATAGCAGCATCAGACACCAGATAGACATATGTCGATATATCGTGGCTTCCAGAGGGGATCCACTTTCACTACACCTCGACAACCGATGCCTCAGTAGTGAACACCTTATCGGGGACCACAACATTAGTTGAAATGTCAACCGCAACAACAACACTTTAGGCCTGCTCAGCATAACAGACCAGGATTCTAGGACGGTGGGTCGTCATATTCTACTTTGGGTACCAGGACCACTTGGCCGAAGAAAGGGTGTTTGACATGTGGGGAGCCACACTAACACCACGATTTCCCTGTGGAGAGGACCAGAGCGTCTAGATCAGCTGGACCCACTACTGTGGGAGATATGGGCAAGTCCCATCAGATTCATGTAGCATTAAATAACCACCAGGCAGAGAATCAGTTGACTGTGCTCGAGATGACAGGTACCATCGCTAACCAGACCCTTATTATTTTGATAGATCCTGGTGCTACCGAGAGTTTCATTACTGGTGCAACGTTAAAAAGGATTAAGGTAAAGGTAGTCGAACAGGATGAGTTTATCTTTGTAGAGATGGCCTCGAGAGCTAAACAAAAGGTTACAGGAAAGGTTATGGGTTGTGTCCTTAACCTAAGAGAGTTTGTCACAAGGGCCAACATGTACGTCACGATCCTAAGATCTTATGATGTCATGATTGGTATGGACTTGTTGGAATCACATGAGGTGATACTCAACTATAAGACGAAATGGTTGAGCTTGGTCGATGAAGAGGGATAGAGACATGTGATTGTAGGATGGAACCAAGGATTTTCCCTGAGGTTCATCTCTTTCTTACAGCTACGGAAGAGCATGTGCAACAGGTGTAAGATTTATGCGATCCTTGCGTTAAATGAGAAGGGAATAGCAGAAGGTTTAAAACACCTTCCGGTGGTGAGAGAGTTTGTGGATGTATTTCCAATGGAGTTACCTGGGATGCTGCCAGAGAGGGAATTGGAGTTTACTATAGACCTAAAACCAGGAACTGAACCGATAGCAAGAACGCCTTATCAGATGTTGACCCTGGAATTACAAGAGTTAAGAATGCAACTGAAAGAATTGTTGAGCCTGGGACTAATACATCCAAGTGTGTCATCATGGGGTGCACCTGTTATTTTCATATGAAATAAGGATGGGTCATGGAGGCTCTACATTGACTATTGTCAATTGAAGAGGCCACGATCAAGAATCAATATCCATTGTCGAGGATGGATGATCTATTCGATCAAATGAAGGGTGAAACGATGTTCTCCAAGATCGATTTGTGATCAGGGAATATATATTGAGTATTCTAATGGAATATAAAGAAGACCAAAGACCTGTTAAAACTATTCGCCAGTTGTCTCAAGAAATACATACCAACGAATTCAACCCACAAGTCGACCTTGAAATCAACAACCACATGATCAAAGAAGTTGTAGTGGATTTTGGATCTCAAGTAAACATACTCCCAAGGGAAACATGGATTTGACTTAGAAAACCACTGCTACAACCAACCATGAATTTCGTGAATCTATCATATCATTGGTTCATTGAATCAATAGATACCCTTAAAAGTGTAATAACATCCATAATGGGAATACCAATGAGATTCAATTTTGAAGTAGTCAACTTGGTCAAAGGTATCCTTTCCTATCCTTCATTAGTCGACATACCTTGGGGAAGAAACATGCAAGCTACAATCTCCCTTGAAATAGATAGAATCAAACTAAAAGGGAGAGTATGAAAAATTAGAATCCCATTGGATCCAAAGGAAGGAAAACCTTGGGTCAAAACTTGGGATGAATCTCAAGAAGTCCGAAGACTATATCAAATAAATAACGAGCAAAGAGACAATGTCGGTACAAACAGTGAAGAAAAATTTTTAGTTGGGTCTCCCTTATCAATAGGACAAAATTCAGATACTAAATTGTGCATCTCAAAAATGGAGAATTACTAATCCCAATCAAAAGAATGTTGGTTTATAGAAGCCATACCAATAACAAGATTCAAATCATGCTTCTCAATACAAGTTGTATCCATTGTGGCAAAAAGAAATCTAAAGAAAACATCAACACTTATTCCAACTCATACAAATGCAAGGAAACCCCTATGACTCAGTGAAAGGAACTCTCCATCGATGCATGTTAATGAAGTGTCCAAGTCAGTTGGAGAACAAGGGAGAATTCAAAGTCTATTCAAGTATTTCATGGGTCAAGCCACTCGATGGTGGGAAATGTATGCACCTTGACTATAGACATGGAACACTGCCACTTTATACTTTTTCGAAATATTTGGGGGAAAGCAATCATCGACAAACCTAGACATCCCAAATTTAAAACTAGGGTTCAACCCAGTAGCTCGCATTCAACAAGGTGAGAAGGAATAGAAAAAAGTAGGATATCAGGATGAACGAGTATGGACACACTTGTTTTCGAATACATTATCCAACATACCACATAAATGGTATAATATCGAAGAAGCATATGGACATACATTTGACTGGAACATAATCAAAAGTAACATTTTTAAATACTTCAAATTCAAATTAAAGGAGGAACAATTGCAAGAAACAACAAAAGAAATCAAAATCCTTTTAGAAAAATCGAGTCCTAAAAAGAAAAAAGGGAAAAAGAAAACCAAAAGAAAATATAAATAAGATTAAAAAAATAATGTAACTAATAATTTGGTTACTACAATTAGGTATAGAGAAATTGTTCGACAAGTACAAGATATACAATCAATGAAAAGCATCAAAGCACTCAATTGTGAAAAAATGAGAAGAGAACACAGCCTATGGTCAGAAAACATAGATGAATTGCAGAAAGAAATAGTAAACTCAATACCTAATCAATATATGCACCATTATCTAAACAAGAAAACTGGTCAATCTAGTGAAATACCAGTTCATCATCTGGTCGAATGAAAAACTTATAACTATGAGTCTTGAAGGACAAACAACCAGGACAAATATCAACCAAGAAAACTTAGAATCAATAATCCAAGTACCAAGAACTCTCCAAGCAACGAAAACATGTTTTTAAATGAACATGTCTTAGTTGAATTGACAACAATGAAGAAACCAACACAGTAAAATATCATGAGAAAAATAATTCAACCAATTGGAAGAATCGACTCAACCACAAGAATCAACTCATAAATGAATAAATCAAGCACATAACCCAATAAAGTGAAATCGAATTGACCAAACTGCAGGAAGGAGATAACGACATTAATACCCCATGGGCCATCCCCACTCATTGGGACATCGTTATCATAGCAGTCACCTCACACGAACAAAAAATTAAATTTGACATCATGGCCGAGATGTGTGAACTAATTACACCATTGGATGAATTAAAACCCCACTCCATATTCCATCTATAAATTTGGATGAGGCCTACAATTTCACTTCATTATTATTTACACTGGAACATTTGTGCAAGCAAAGTCCTGAACCAAAAGTCCCCGTAAATACCATAGGCCCAATTCATACAAGCCTACCATTAGAAAATCCTTTACCAACAATCCCTCATAATAATTAGTTGGATCCTCCATAGAAGAATACCAACACAAAACAAACTAGAATACAAGGCCAAGGAGAAAGGAGGGTACCCAGAACTGTGTTTCTCAAAATAATTTCGAACAAAATCCAGTGGAAATTGACATAAACAAATCCACTAGCCTCAAATCAGAAAAGAAAAAAGACCATCTAGACAAGGGAAACAAGGACCATAAGGATAAGCATAGGAAGTACAAAACACCAAAAAAAATCACTCTTACAACAATCAGGCCGATCGATTCAATAGAACCTACTGTAAAAACAACATTTGACCCAGTGTTCGCATCAGACAAGTAGATAATGGAATTGTACGAGGAATCTTCTAAGGAATAAATAACCAGGTTGAAAAAATCCTAAAAATATGGTACATGACTTATGGATAGGAAAAGAAAATAAAAACATGTATTAAAATATTCTTTTCTGAGAGCAAAGGAAAAACTAGGCATTGAATAGTAGACAAAAGGAGTCGATCCACTAGTCACAATAAAACACCTCGTTGACACAGTCATAAGGACCAGGGACAAAAATCAAGCAAATATTCAATACTCGAGGCAAGAGAATAAATATTTGAGGTAGCAAAGCAACAGGAAATTGAGAAGCAACCAAGAAGTACTAGCTCACCATACAACCGCAATCTCGCATGAGGAATACAAGAAATTCAAAGAATCCCAAGAAAAGATAGATTAGGAAAATACATAGGCTACAATGTTACATATAGTATTGAACACATGGCCAAAATATTTCACATCGACCTAAAACAAATTAAAGGCTCATAGAATATTAGTCAAGGAACTAAGAAAAACAAGGGAATTGACCATTGACTCTAAAAGTAAAGAAGTTATAATGAACCACATTACAAAAGAGAAAGAAGTTGAGATAGAATTGGGAAAATAAGAAAATTAATGGTTAAGAGAGGCATCCAAAGCACAAGTATCCACATAGAAATCCATCAAAGAAATAGACAAAATTAAGAAGAAAACAAAGGAAGCTCAAGAAGAATTCAACCCTGAGTCAATTATGGTACAAGAGGCCCCATTAACTAAGAAGTTGTATTTTTTGGGAAAATTGAAGAATGGAATATATTTTCCCACCGCCTATTACTCACAATGCCAACTATTTATCAAACAACATTTGATAGAGTGTCACAGCTAGAATAGTCGGGGACCACATTGTAATGGCCCCTCCATTACGAGTAGGAAAGTGAAGCACAAAAATTTTACCTTTTTTTATTCACTTTCCTAGTCATAACAGAGGAACCGTTACATATGGTATTAGAGTGAGGTTCAACCCCACGACTTGGGATCATTACGCCTTCCACTCTACTAAACAATTGATTAATAATTATTGCTAATGAAATTGAATTCTATCCCTGCAGGTAATCATGGTTAGAGGATTTCGTGGAGGAAGATGATGTGGTGCTAGGGGAGGAGGTGGGACACCTCTTGTAGCATCCACATTAAAGGGGTCTAACCCCCAAGGAGAGGAACAAGTCATTGCACAAGAACAGATTTTTGTGGGGGGTGTGGTTGGGTTTATGAGGTCCTTTCAAAGGATGTCAGAGGCCTTTATTAAACATCTAGATAGAGACGAGGCCAGGGAGCCTGTACCCCCTGAGAGTCTACAATGTGCCCTAGCCAATACTGGTAGCATTCATAGAGAACTCGAGAAGGTCAAGTTTACTGAGTTCTTGGGTGCCATGGACAACGAAGTTTTCAAGGCATGGTTGGAGAATACGGTGATGTGCTTCGCACTTTGCGACTACACCTCCAACATGAAAGTCTGCATGGCAGTATTTCAGCTGAAGGGGAGCGCTTTTCTATGGTGGAAGATGCTCCTGCCACAACTGAACATGGACATCGAAGATGTTTCATGGGAACTGTTTGAGGAGCGGTTACGGGAGAGGTATTTGTTAGAGGAATTCATTGAGCACCAGATCAATGAGTTCAACGCCTTGCAACATGGTGGTCGTACGATGCCCAAGTATGATGCCCAATTCATGAAGTTGCTTAGGTATGCTCCACATATGAACAATGAGAAGCTCAAGTTCAATAAGTTTTTGTTCGGCCTTAACATCAATATTCATGCAGAAGTGAGGATCCTAATTCCTCAAACATTGCACAATGCAGTCCAGAAGGCCCTCATAGATGAGTAAGAGTTTATCAACAGGGGTCAGGGTAGGACTCCTACGAGACCGACGGGACAAGCAACATCTGGTGTGAAACAAAATCAGACACCAATTAGACATTTATTAGGGTTTTGAGGTACTCCGAGAGGATCCACGTTCATGACACCAAGGTGACCAATGCCTCAACAACATAATCCCTAAAGAGGACCATGGTACCAATAGCAGTGTCATCCGCAGTAGCAGTAGTTTAGGCCTATTCAGAAAAAAAGACCAAGGTTTCAATATGGAGGGTCAACATCTTCTACTTCAAGGACCAGAAGTGTGGGACCGAAGACCGGATGTTGGACACGTGGAGAGCCACATTACCAGCATGACTTTTCGGTTGATAGGGACAGATCTGTTGGGTCATCCAGACACACTACCATTGGAGATTTGGGCAAGGCCCATCAGATTCATGCAACAGTTAATAACCTCTAGGCCAAGAACAAGTCTATTGTGCTCGAGATATCAGGTACCATCGTTGACCATACCTTTAGTATTTTGATAGATCTTGGTGCTACAGAGAGATTTATTTTTGGTGTAGTGCTAAAAATAATTAAGGTAAAGCCAATCGACCAGGACGAGTTTAGCTACATGGAAATGGATTCAGGTGCCAAGAAGAAGGTTGGAGGAAGGGTTATGAAATCTATCCTTAATCTGAGATATTTTGTAACAAAGGCCAACCTATACATCAGGATCTTAGGATATTTTGACGTCATGATTGGTATGGACTAGTTGGAATCGCATGATGCGATACTCAACTGTAAGATGAAATGGTTGAGTTTGACCGATGATGACGTACAAAGATGAGTGATTGTAGGAAGAAACCAGTGAATTTCCTTAAGGTTTATTTATTACCTATAGCTATGGAAGAGCATGCACAAAGGATGCAAGTTATATGCAATCCTATCATTGAACGACAAGGGTGTAGTGGAAGGATTAGAAAACCTTCCGGTAGTATAATATTTTGCGGACATGTTCCTAGAAGAGTTACTAGGTTTCTTGCCCAAAAGAGAGCTAAAATTTACCATCGACTTTAAACATGGAACCGAACCAATAGCAAGAACGCCTTATCAAATGTCGACCCCTAAGTTAGAGGAGTTGAAAATGAAATTGAAGGAGTTGTTGGACCTAGGACTTATATATCCATGTGTGTCACCTTGGGGTGCACCTTTTATATTCTTATGGAAGAAGGATGGGTCATGGAGACTCAGAATTGACTACCATCAACTGAACAAGGAAACGATCAAGAACTAGTATATGTTGCCAATAATATACGATTTGTTTGATCAAATGAATGGCACAATAGTGTTTTCAAAGATCGACTTGAGATCAGGATATCACCAGTTATGGATCAAGGAGGAAGACATTCCTAAGAACACATTCAAGATGAGGTTCGTACATTACGAGTTTATAATTTTACCATTTGGACTGACAAACGCCCTACGGGTATTCATGAGATTGATGAATGGGGTGTTCCCCGAATACTTGGACAAGTTTTTTCAATTAATCATTGATGAAATATTGATATATACTCATACGAAGGAGGAACATGATGAACATTTGCGTTCAGTACTACAATGTTTACGAGAGAACAAATTGTATGGGAAACTATCAAAATTTTCATTTTTTCAATCGAGGATTCATTATTTGGGGCATATTATCTCCAAATAAGGCATCATTGTGGATCCAATGAAGGTAGAGGATATTATGGAATGACATGTGGTGAAAAACGTACAATAAGTATGTATCTTCATGGGTTTAGCAAGATATTATCGATGGTTCGTCGAAGGTTTTTCGAAGATAGAAAATCCAATCATGGAATTGGAGAAGAAAAATAAGAAATTTGTATGGAGAGAGAAATGTGTATAATCATTTAGAAGGCTCAAGGATTTTTTAACGACAGTGTCTATAGTAAAATTCCCCAACATGGATGAGGAATTCTTGGTATGGATAGACGCATCCAAGGAAGGCTTAGGCAGAGTCTTGATGAAAGACAATCGAGTGATCGCTTACATATTAAGGAAATTAAGGAAGCATGAAGAGAACTATGTGACACATGATGAGGAGTTATTAGCCATTGTGCATGCCTTAAGAGTGTGGAAACACTACTTGATTGGATGGAAATTCTAACTAAAGAAAGACCATTGTGGTTTGCAACATATTTTTATGCAAAGTAAATTGAACGCGTGACAAAGGCATTGGTCAGAACTGCTTAGTGAGTACGATTTTGAGATTACCTACATAAAAGGAACAAAGAACAGAATGGAAAATGCGTTGAGTCAGAGACCATGCATATTTCCTGTGATACCTCTTCAGATGAATATTTGATAAAGGATTCTAACTATGCAGCGCGACGATGACTAGTATAAAGAGGTTAAGGAAAATATCTGACAAGACAACATGTTGGTGTCAAAATTTGAAGGATGTGCTTTGTACAATGATGGATTAATGAGTTATAATAACTGGATTTACTTACCTCCTAATGAAGAGTTTATAATTTTGATCTTAAGAAAAACTCATAGAGCAGTGTACATGGCTCATCCAAGAGTAACAAAGATGAGGGAAGACCTTAATTCCTTATGCTTCTAGAAAGAAATGAATGTGGACATAGTTAACTACGTGGCGAGATGTCTAGAATGTCAGCAAGTGAAGGTTGAACATAGACATCCAACTGGATTACTACAACCACACACTATTTTGGAATCAAAATGGGAGGTCATTTTTATGGACTTTAATGTGGGATTGTCGCTGACAACAAGGAGGCAAGACTCGATTTTCTTGGTAGTTGACACTCTGACGAAGACTGCACATTTTATCCATGTGCATAAAATGTATCAAGCGCCATAAATAGCTAGATTTTTTATCAGCGAGATTGTGAGATTACGTGTCATGCATAAAAGTACCATATTTGCTAGAGGATCAGTGTTTACAGGACATTTTTTGACTAGTTTCCAAGTGGAATTGGGAACCCAACTTAATGTTAGTGCAATGTATCACCCTGAGATAGACAGGAAAACAGAAAGAATGACCCAAATTTTGAAAGATATGTTGTGTATGTACATGATGGATGAACATAAGCATTGGGAAGAGTTCTTTCCACTGGTAGAGTTTGCGTACAACAAAATCTATCAAAGCACCATTAAGATGGTGCCATTTGAGTTTCTTTGTGGGAAACCATGTAAGACGCCTTTGATCTTGGATCAACTTGATGATAGGGGCCTGGAAGGACCAAAAGAGATCCAAGAAATGGAATAACAAATGAAAACTATAAGACAAAGGATTAAAGAAGCACAATATCAATAGAAGATTTATGTCGATGTGCATCACGTTGATCGTAGTTATGAAGTTGGTGATCAAGTCTTATTATAGGTGAAAGTGCACAAGAGTTTGATTAAGTTTGGAAAGGGTGCTAAAATATCTCCTGGGTTTGTGGAACCTTTTGAAGCTGTGGAAAAGAAAGGGCTCGTGGCCTATTGACTAGCCTTGCTTGATTCTTTGAGGCGTATGAATGATGTTTTTCATGTATATATTTTGAGACATTATGTTAGTGATCCTACACATGTGATTTCCATGAGTTCCTTGAAGGTGTCGGACAAGGGTGCACTCACGACAGATCCAATCACCATTTTAGACCATCGCATTCGACAGTTGCGGTGTCGAAAATTCGATCTACTCAAGGTCCAGTGGGACAATTATAGTCCACACTCATCTACCTAGGAGGACGCATATGATATGCACCAACATTTTCCATATTCATTTGATAGTTAGAATTTTAGATCTTCTCATATGCTTTATTAACTGCATATTTATATAGTAAAACTTTGGCATGAAGTTTAAAACAAGAGGGGGTGTATGTAACATCCCTCTCTTGTGAGAACATGTTATTGACTTATTGTTTGAAGACACCTACGTGTAAGTGATCCAATTTTAGTATATGTTGTGTGTTTTGTTTGTGGATTCTTATGATGATGTTGATGGATTATGATGTTATGTTATTTGATATATATGTGTTGACATATGTTATTGATGAGTTTCCCTTGAGTGTGTAGGACACTTGACAAATTAAGGATTCCAATGGCATCAATGGACCTCCTTGGACTCTAGATCGAGTTAGGGAGTGGATTTTATTGGTTTGATTAGTTTATTTATGCATATGTGACATATTATCAGGTATATTATAGTGTTGTTTATGGATCATTGACAGTGTTTGTTGATGGATGCAGGATGACAATTCATTGTTATTCAGATTCACATAAGGAGTAAAGGGGCCATGCAGAGAAACCAGATGTTGAGGGAGAGGTGTGGCAACATCCCTGTCACAGCCTACTAGCACTCTCATCGTGGATCGAATTGTAGGTTAACGATTACCTATTTCGAGAGATCCACGATGTCATGACAGAAGACTGAAATAGTCTCTCACAAAGATTCTAAAGGGGGTGCAATAAGGCAAGGTCCTTATTCCTTAGAGGCCCTTAGTCTCTCACAAGATCTCCCAAATGGAGTGTCGACTCCAACAATTGGACAACTACCAAAACCAGTCAAAGGAAAGTGGCACCCTTGGAGCACGTAGTGCATCTTGAAGGGCACATCGCGAAATTAAAAATTTGAATCAAAGGAAAGTGGCACCTTTGGAGCACTGAGTGTGTCTTGAAGGGAACATCACGGAATTAAAAAAAAAAATGAGTCAAAGAATCTAGGTGGCCTAGAAAACGTTGAGGGAATGTTAAACCTTATAAAATCTTGATCTGTTGCTGAATTAATTAATTGATTAATTAATTAACTAAAGAATGAATTTATTAAGCATAATCCCTAAGGGTCTAAGTTCGTGCAAATAAAAATTTAACTAAGCCTAAGTCTAAGATTAGTGAGAAGACTAAAAGCTAATTTTATAAAGTAAATAATGAGGGGTGAAGTAAATCAATTTAAGAAATCAATAAAAAAAATAAAACAAATCTAAAGAATGATTTAATACACATTGCGCAAGGAAATACCAAATTAGAAATTAAAATAAGAAAGGAATAAAGAATACAAGAATGTGTAAGCATACAAAGGTATCTCGAGTCTAGTCTAACTAGAGAACATTCGTATTTTAAATCAACATCATTTTAGAAAGGTGTCATGTCATAAATGGGAAATAAAGGGAATAAAGGGACAACTAGGATTAATTTTAGGAGTGAATTTAGGATGGGTGAGGGAATTTGACATTTGATTAAATTAAATTGTGGATTTATTGGTGCAAATAAGGGAATGGGTGACAAGTGTATGGGAGGGATAATTCCTAATTAATTTTTTTTTTAAATGAATTAGTTGTGAAAATGGCATGTTGTCACTAAGAAAATTCTATAAAAAAAATGGTTGAGAGGAGGAATGGATGACATGGGTTATGAGTAAGGCTATGCTTCAGAAATTATAAATGGTTTTACTTGTGAGAGTTGGGATACCTAGCTCGAGAGAGAGAGAGTGGTGGCTCTACCTTGTGAGGTGAGCTGGGAGCTAGAGGATTCTAGTTGTGTGTGCATGGCTCCTTTTTGGATCGGGGGGCTCATGGGGAAGAAGAGTACCCCTAGTGTTGGCTAGGAGGTACCGGTGAAGTCTCACCGATTAGAAAGAATGCAAAGGAGGATTGGTGAGGTGAAATCTTGGAAAGGACATGTGTTGGTTTCTAGATAGATGCACAACTCCATTACCACTATTTTATGGTCATAATACTGTATATTTAATTATTTATGTGTTGCAAAAATCAATGTACTCTTCTATATTTGAATATTGACATTAATGGATTCTGGGTATGAATGTTTATAAAACACATGCATTCTTGGTGATATAATGATTGTATATTGTAATATTAATATCTACAGTTTCTTATTAAAGTATAAATTGATGTATAGATCATTGGGAGCGATCTCATTTTTGTTTGTTCCTATTATCTATTGAGTCTTAGTTCATATGAGACTCTTTTTTCTTTCGATTTTGTTTTACTATAAAAACTCCGTCCCTTTTTATGAAAAACATAGTCATGCCCCTAGTGTTCATTTACGTTCGATCTTCTCTACATTTTTTTTAACATATCTAAGACTTTCACTTCTTATTTTTTGTCTAGAATGGTCAACCCATCTATTGTCTCCTTGTTGGGCGAACTCATTTTTCCCCTTTGCATTCCCTTTACATTTGCTTCCTCGATGAATTTGGATGGGTTTTATA
This sequence comes from Picea glauca, assembly GCA_000966675.3. Lineage (NCBI taxonomy): Eukaryota > Viridiplantae > Streptophyta > Pinopsida > Pinales > Pinaceae > Picea > Picea glauca. The sequence goes on from JZKD02S1884206.1 coordinate 246,463, forward strand.
ACCTCAGCATTTCCTTTACAGACCTTTGTGTTTCCCTTACAAATGTAACTTATGCGAGTTGAAGGAGTTATAACCTCTATGAATTTCCTTTAAGGATCTATGTGTTAGGAATGCATCTTATGCATATTATGATGGGTTTTAACCTCTGTGATTTTCCTTCTTACCCAGTGAACTTCATTTCACCTCTTCATTTTTTCAGTTTTTAAGCATTTGTGTTTTTTTTTCCAAATTATCCTAAGTTTTATATCCTCTGTGTTTTTGTTCCTTGTCTCTACGAGCTCTAGAAGAGGATAACAATGTGTTGATTTTTTTTAAACAATTGTCTAGTTTTGTTGTGGGTATTTTCTTTATGTAGTAAATCCCAGCACGGGTGTGAGCTCGTATTTTTATTTTCAGTAACTTTTGTAACTCGAGTGGAGTTTCTCGGCATTTTCTACCCTTACCCAATACCTCAACCCCCCAAGCTATGCAGTTTTTCCTCTATGCATTTTTGCCTGGCAATTTTGGTGTTATTTCTTCTCTACGTTTTTCTCTTCTATTCCCTCAATGATTTTGCCAGGATTTTACCCATCGACCTGTGCCCACGCTCATCTTTAGCAATTTTTCTCCTCTGCATGTCTTTTTATCTACACCCAACATGGAAACCTTCATTAACCCTCTGCGTTTTTTCTCACTTTTTCCCCAGAAATTTCTCATTTATCTCTGTGCTTTGATGGGAAATTACCCACTGTTGGTATTCAAGTAGGGTTCTCTCTCGGTGGTTCGGTTGATCCAGGACCCTTTCTTAATTATTGACAGTGTATTCATGATATTTAATGGCAATGCAGATTCAGTGTCTAAGCTTGTGTTGTGAATTGTTTCTTTTTTTAATGCCATGTTATCAAAGTCGACACTCTAAATTCGTGTATCCTGGACTTGTTAATCTACCCAAACTTCACTATTAAAGGAAGGCACCCATACCTTAACTAAATTTCCCTTATAATATTATGGTAGCTTATATTTATCTTTTGTAGGACATCATGGAATTCTTACATTTGTCAACTTGAAGGACTCCTTGTTTCATACTGGAAATTAAGCTAACATTGAAATCCTTATGCACATGTTTATGTAAGTTAGTATGGAAGTTATCTCCATTTTTTCTCAAGTGCAACTATCCTTTAACTATTTCCTTAAATGAAATTTTAAAGCATCCTTGTATTCTAGTGTTAAGGTCTAGTGAGATGGTGTGGTACCTTGTGTACGGATGTGAGATATAGCCTTGAAACCTCCATGTATTACTTAATTAAGTTAAGTCTTTAATAATGTATTTTAGTTGTGCTACAAAGCGGTGAATGATTCAGTAGCTTGAAGTAGTTGAGACCTGATGTTGCTCTAGATTTGAATATAATATAACCTTGGTAGAATTACTTACATCTTGAAATCATGAAATAACCATAATACTAGTGATGAATGAAAATTTAATGAGTGAAATCATGAAGTTGGGTAACACTTTTGTGAGAATCAGGTATCCAAAATTCCTACTGACATTTTTTCGGCCGAACTAATAATTATTTTAGCTGAAAGACACATCTTTTTGGCCCCTTTAGATGTCAAATAAAATGGTATCATGACAATGGCATCGAATTTTGTGTACCATATTAGTTGGATGTATTTTTTTTTCAGTAACATTTTTCGAACGAAACAGTTTTTCGGCTGAACAATTTTTTGGCCGAAAGAATCTTTCGTCCGAAAAAGGTTTCGTCCAAAAACTCTTTCGACCGATTTTTTTTTATATATCCCCTACACATCACTCCTTCACACTTTTCTGAACTTTTGGTTGGTGGTTGATGTTGATTAGTTCTATTTGTTGGTTGGTGTTGGCGAATGTTGTCGTTGGCGGTTGGTGTTGGTAGTTGTTTCTATAGGAGGTTGATGTTGGTGATTGGTGGTAGAGGTCATTATTGATGGTTGATGTAGCTTGATGTTGTTCGGTCTCGCTGGTTCAGATAAATATTAACCCTTTCCCAACTAACTAATTTTTTAATTATTTACATTTTGTGTTTTAGGAAGTGGACAGGGCCAAATTCATCCCTGTCCATGTACGAGGAGAGGCCTGAATTCGACCATGTCTATGTACAGGGACATGCCCTATTTTAGGCATGTCCTTGTACATGGACATGGCTGATTTCGGGCATGTCCCTGTACATGGACAGGGTCGAATTTGGGCCCATCCCTATACAGGGAAAGGCCTGAACATTAAGATGTTATAGTGTGCTTTAATATTCATTGTGAATTAATGTTAACAATTTAATATTTTTATGCATATTGAATACATCTTAATGTTTAAATATGTTATAATGTTCTCTAATATTCATTATGAATTGAAAAGATAGTGAAATTTTGTAATGAAATCGTATTAATATATGCAATGTAAATAAGGGGAGAGATTATAAGATAATTTTATTTTGTAATATTCATTATAAATTGAAAACAAAAAAAATATAATAAAATTATATTAATCAGTCCTGTCCCTATACAGGGACATGCCTCTAATCATTCTTAAGTGTAATATAGATTATCACAATTACTCACCTAACGATTGAGTTTTATAAAGAGTGGAAAATAATGCAATACGTGCAAGATTTTGTATTAATTATTTGAATAACATAAAAATGATTCTCTTACTTTCATTTTTCTATGTTTTCTTCTATGTAAAATCTAGAAACCATTCATATAGTTACTTGGATCATATAATTATTACATATACTTTATAATCTCAAAATCAACCTGAAACACATCCCAAGATGTAAATTCAGAATAATACTTGTGTAACTAGATTGAATGAAATAAAAAATAGATACATTCTGCCCTATATGTATTCTAAGACAACATACAAATCTCCAAGACTTGAAAAGAACAAGAAACCACTCATATAGTTACTTGGATCATATAATTATTTCATGTACTTCATAATCTCAAAATCAACCTGAAACACATCCCGGGATGTAAATTCAGAATAATACTTGTGTAACTAGGTTGAATGAAATAAAAAATAGATACATCCTGCCATATTTGTATTCTAAGACATCATACAAATCTCCAATACTTGAAAAGAACAACAAAGAGAGAATTCAAAATTCATCTGTGATAAAATTTGATCCCAATTTTGGAAATGATTATATTATATTACGTCAGGAAATAGTTTTATCAATATGGATAATTTGAGGTGAAACCTTTGGGGTGCCAAAAATATTTTCAAACCTCTCTAGTCAACAACTGATAAGAGATCTTGGTCAAGTAAATCATGGTTAAAAGAAAAATGATTCAGTGTATGGAACTTCTAATAGTTTCAGAACAGACTAAAAAACACAATTTCATAAGTGTATCGTTAACCATTGGTCAACCAATAAGTGTTCACAGTAACAATTAACAACACTTGGAAATAATGGATTGTGTTTGAAAAATCTTTCCCAAGGAAGATGTCTTGTTGAAGTGGAGGCTAAATCTTAGTCTTCAGAAACAGATGGACTTGAAACACTCTCTGTTGCAATATCCCCTCAATAGTATTTAGTTACTTTGATTTCCCTTCTACATTCCTCTATCTCTTGTGCCAATAACATGTATTTTGAAAGAGTGGTCACAAGCACAATTAAACAACAAATTTCATCGCCAGCATTACTCGAATGCTTCTTAGTGTGCAACTTGTTTCAAATTTGGGAACTAGCATAGTCTCTTAATTTATTGTTTCAACTAAGTAAATGTTTTGTCAGTTACTTTTTTTATGCTGCCAGATTATGGATCATAAGTTTTAATGTCTTGTTGATTGTAACATACAAGTATCTAATGTTTAGAAATTTTAAAAGAAATATTTATGTTTTAGCTAACTACGTTGTGTTCCCTTAAATTTTAACCTGTTACACATAGATTATCTTAAAAATTACCTTCTACAATTTACACAGATATAGATTATCTTCTACATGATACATTTTTTTCATATTTAAATTTTTTCATGTTAAGGTTCTGAGTGATTCTTAACATATTCCCCAATTAATTAAAATTTCATCTATTTACATGTTTTGTGTTTTAGGAGGTGGACATGGCCGAATTCGGCCCTGTCAATGTACAGGGACATGCTCGAATTCGGGCATGTCCCTGTACATGGACATGGATGAATTTGGGCCGCTACATGGACAGGGTCGAATTTGGGTCTGTCCCTGTATAGGGATAGGGTCAAATTTGTCCATGTCCATGTACAAGGATAGGCCCGAACATGGACAAACCTCCAATAATTTTTAAGTGTAATACAGATTCTTACAATCACTCACCTAACGGTTGAGTTTGATAAAGAGTGAAAAATAACGAAATACGTGCAAGATCTTGTATTAATTACTTGAATGAATTCAAAATGATTCTCTTACTTTCAGTTTTCCATGTATTAGTCTGTGAAAAATCTATAAACCACTCAAATAATTAATTGTTGTGTGGGTTTTTGGTTTTTGGTTTATTGTTTCTTGGTTAAGTACCAAGCTGAGATAATGTGTGACCATCTTCTCTCTCGAGATGGTCCATGAGACCTAGGAGCAATTAAGAAGGGAATGATTGCATCATTGATCTTCCTCGTATGCTGGGATAATAAAAGATTATAAGTTATATCATGAGAATCATGTGGACATTCTGCCATTAAAGAATAAATTACCTTGTTGACTTTGTCTTGAAACCCCCCTTTATTGAGTTACGCCCCCCTTAATTGTTGTGTGGGTTTTTGGTTTTGTTCTTTGCTTCTTCCTAAAGAAAGTTAGCCACCTTGACTTTGGATCCCCTCTCCTTGACTTGTTTTTTCTTGTTGATTTTTATGATTTAACAATTAGTATTTTATGTTATAAAATATTATTTGGTTAAATTATTTAAATATTTAATTGAGTGGTTGCAACCCCTCTAGGATAGTTCTTCTTGGTGTATTAAACCACCATGAGCTTACCTCTCCAACCTCTTATTTCCGCAGACCCCTGAGGGTCTTTTCCATCTTGCCACAGGTCTATTCTTGGTTGTTATTTGAGGTTTTGTGGTTCTCCTTGTTGGTGTCTCCCTCCTCATTTTTTTGTTGGTGTCGCCCTCCTCATCTCCTTACCAATGCCACCTTGTTTATTGTTTCTTTTTCCTATTATATTGATGGTTCCACCTGTGTATGTTGTTGGTTAGTCTTTTTATATTTTACCGTAAAATTTCTTCTTGGAAATTTGTTCCAAGTGTCATGATGAGATCTTCCTTGAGGGTTTGATCAATGATCCCTTGAATATTTTGTTAGGATATTTAGACACTTAGGAGTTAGTTAAGATCTACTTGGTCTAGTGTGTCATTGTTGGACAACTGGGGGGGGGGNNTAAATCAGTTGTTACCATGCTTAAACAATTATGCCTATTTTAAACTCTTTACAAAGAACTCAATGACAATCACAATAATGCAGGGAGATAAGCAATAGACCATTCGACATCAGTCACACATATGAAATATGCAGAGATAGATATTTCCTAAGGAAACCCATAAAGGGTAAAAACCTCTTCTTCTTGGTATGATAAGTAATTTTTACATTATGTACATTATCATACTTATGAGCTCCAACTCATTATGAGGCTACAACCTCTGTTTTGCAAGCTGCAACTTGTTGAGAGCACCAACTCTCTGTTTTCTCTATCACCTACTAGAAGGAAGCACGAACTCCCTAGTTTCTCTAGCACCCACTAGAAGGAAGAAACAACTCCCTAAATGTTCCAGCACCAACTGGATGAAAGCACCTACTTCCACTTATACAAGCACCAACTTGTTTGAGAGAACCAACTCTATGGTTTCTCTAGCACCCACTAGAAGGAAGCACCAACTCCGTGAGTGTTCCGGCACTGACTGGATGGAAGAACCAACTTCTAGTCACACAAGCACCAACCTGTATAATAGAGAACAATAGTTATGCCTTGCACCACCCTGCCACCCTTGCTTTTCTGGCTACAACTCCATATGTTCAAGAACCCACTTGAACCTATGAGGACAACAATCCTCCCTAGCACATCCCTACCACCCTAATTATAAATATTTTCTATTGAAACTTATTACAGTGATTCAATAGTTGTCATTGGCTTATCAGACTTATCATTGTTCTTCTATGCTTCTTTGCTCTCCTGTATCAGTGTCTCTCTGTCTACATCTTCTTGCACTTTATGATCTTCTGTTTTTCTCTACAAGTGCACCTCAGCCTTCTATTACTGTCTCAGTTATGCATCTTTGTTCTTTTCTTCTGCTGTGCTTTATGCTCTGTGTCTTATTTTGATTCTATGAATTATGCCTCTTCTATGTATTTCAGCTCTTGCCCACAACATGTTATTTTCCCATGTGTAATTCCTCTCCACAGTAGCCTCCATATATTCTCTATTCTACGTATTTATACTATCTGTGCACCTCCTTCATTCTCCATGCACAGTGCCTCTGCATTATCTTCACCGTGCCACAGTTCTTCTCACCGGGTTGTTCACTTCCACTCCACTTTTTCTCTACTTTGCTCGCTCAAGCCTCAAAAAGAAAACTGCATCTCGCTTCTGTCTATTCCTCATCTGTTACTCATCTCTGAGTTTTATCTCACACTGCGCATACTGTAATTTTCCCTTCTTTACAGTTCAACTCATTTTTCATTTAGAATAGCCACAACGCACAATCACTATGTGTTTCTTTTATACTCTACTACCACTTCAATTACTCCTCAAAACCCTAGAACAACAACGCTTCAGCAACTGAAACGCCAATCGTCCAAGAACCATGATTCATTTCTTCTAACTGAATCATAACTGAATAATTAACTGTGAAGTGAAACAGTAGCCCTCCGATCATATTCAAATTTTCCTGAACCATTGTATTAAATCTACAGGGTCTTGCGTTTAACCCATATGCCCACTAGTTGTGACCATGGGCCTAATCAAGATGCGTTTCGCATTTCGCAACTTTGGGACTCTTGTGATGAAGAGTCTCGACTCTTCATGTTGCGATTGTCAAAACTTTGAAATGGAGTTTAGTACCGCTAACTTCTTCCTCTCTTGTGACCACTATCTGTGACTAGGGACCAAGCACGAGAGTGCTTCACAATTTCATACCTTCACGGGCTTTCATCTTTCCTGATCAATGGTCCACAATCTCCCTTTGATCGATGCCTCAGATTAAGTCACGGTTTCGCATTTCAGTTTTTTTGAATATCTGTGATGAAGTGCTTCGACACTCCAAGTCACGAACCCTGAAATGATCTGAAGGTATTTCGGTGTTTCGTCATTTCTATGATGAAGTGTTTCGACACTCCAAGTCACGAACCCTAAAATGATCTGAAGGTATTTCAGCATTTCGCTTTTCGGTGTTTCAACATTTTTGTGATGAAGTGTTTCAACACTCCAAGTCATGAACCCTGAAATGATCTGAAGGTATTTTGGCATTTCGCATTTCGACATTTTGGCATTTCTGTGATGAAGTGTTTTGACACTCCAAGTCATGAACCCCAAAATGATCTAAAGGTATTTCGGCATTTTGTATTTCACAATTTCATCATTCTTGTTGTGAGTGTCCTTGACACCTCCAACTCCTGGTATTCGAAACTCAAAAATGGATTCATATCAATGGTCCATGATCTCCCTTTGATCAATGACTCAGATTAAATCATGGTTTTTCATTTCCCGATTTCATCATTATTGTCGTGAGTATCCTTGACACCTCCAACTCCCGGTATCCAAAACTCACAAATGGAGATTAAGTTGTGGTTTTTCATTTCACGATTTCATAGGATAGAGCACTTCCTTCCTTTGACTTCTTAGTCAATGAAATGTTGATATGTCACCACGTGTCCTACCCAAAGATGAATAGTCCTCCTGCTTTCAAGATTTTGTAAGCTCGCTTTACCTTACACTTTAAAGATCATGCAAGTTCTCCTGGATCTAATGACTATCGATACTCGCACTCAGATCTAACACCTAATATTTGTCGTCCATCCATGTGCTTCTCCTGTCTGGACTTACGATGTCTTTCGAGCCTATTTGCCATCAATTGCCAAGAACCTCCGCACTATATCTTCTGATCTTATCAAGATTTCTCTATTGTGCCTTCCCAAAATACTTCTAGTGCTTGCCTAGCACATTCTTCCTATACTTAAGCCATCGTTGTTCTTGTACTTTCCATCAATGACAAGAATACACTGCATGTAAAACATGTCAACAATCTCCCCCTTTGGCATTGATGGAAACAAAGGCACCCACACTCTTTTCTCCCCCTTTAACATCAATGTCAAAGAAAACACGCTCCCCCTGAGTTGTTGTAGGACTTTTCGGAGGTATCATATATTCAACCAATACAAACTCCATCTAAATAGATGAACTATCTTATTTGAGTTTTGCAGAGTATTTGTATCTAAGCCAGAGTCTTCTCCTTCTGATTCTTGGACCTGTTCATCTTCATCTTCAACTGTGTCCTCTGTAGGAGACTCAATATTTCTCTCCTCTCTTACTGGGACTCCTTCATCAACCTTTTCTTGTCATAACTGGATGATTCCCCCTATCATTGTTCTCTCTATGCTTCTAATTGTTTTCCTCCTTTGTTTCTAAAAGGTTATCTTTCCCTCACAAGGTATTTCCTCTTGTTATTTGTACAAAATGTCATGTATATAATTTTGTACATCAGAATGTTGCTTCTGCGAATGTCGTTGTCCTACTTGAACACTGTGCAATTGTAGCTTGTACTTTTTAAATAACCCTTGGATCTCCCCATTGATTCTCATCGATATTTATTACTACAATTTCATTTTTCTTCCATGATCCCTACAATCCAAGTCTTTTATGACCATATTCAATCACAAGAAAAAAAGGCTACAACCACTCTCATACCTTCTTTTCTTTCTCACAAATGAAGGACCTATATCAGGTTTCTTAGGAGTAATGATTTTTTCTTTGATGTATCCAACACCAGATTTGTCAGTTGGTGATCTCTGACTATCCAAGAGCTTATACAGAGTCATGGAGTTGTTCAAGAACTTGCTTTGGGTGTTTGATTTCTCAACCTTCAAAACTTCTTCTTGCATCTTATGACATGATTCTTCTTCTACTTCTTCCATGGTATAAATTCTAACTAAACATTCTTTTATTGTATCTGAATCTTCTTCTTTACTTGCAGAGGAGGATTCAACATCAACATTATTGTTTGTCCTTATTCTTTTAGCCACCACTTGTCCTGAGTTTACAAACTTTATCTTACAGTCTTTGGAAAGGACCGCCTCTTTACATCCTCTATCACACATTTGACTTACATTGAGAAAATTATGTTTCATCCCATCTATAGGAAGATCATCTTGAGAATCGCCTTTTTCATTACTTAAACCCACCATCCCTTTATCCTTGTTTTTACCTGGTTCATCATTTTCAAGGATCGCATTTTTTGTTTTGATTTTTCTTATAAACAGAAGCCTATCCTTTTCTCCAGTCATGTGCTTGGAACATCTACTATCTATATTCCAGGGGTTCTTTTGTCTTTTATCTGACAACAGTAATCCACACTTATCACTTTCTTTCTTCTTCCAAACCTTGACATTTTCAGTAGAGGAATTCAAATCTGATTCATAGTTCTTTAAGCAACAATCAACAGCTTTATGTCCATAGTTATGACAGATGTAATATTTTGGTTCATTGATTAAAGAGTCAAAACGATTGTTATGCTTAACCTGTGTCATTTTCCCAGCCATCAAGTGATTTTCAATCTGTGGAGGTTTTTTACTTGGGTGTCTCATTCGTTGTTGTGGAAGATATTTATACCTTGAATGTCTTGCTTTCTCATATCTAAATTTTAAATAATGTTTACAACTTTGTGACCAAAGTTAGAACATAAAAAACAATATCCATAGAAAAATCCTTGGTACCTGGAAAATGGTTGTCTTCTTTGAGTAGGTTGATTTCTTCCCTGTTGATGATTTCCTTGAGCAGGGAGTGCATTATTTATTTGTTCTACAGATTCAATCATGGCACCTTTTTCTTTACTCCTCATGGGAAATTGATTGTCTTCCTTTGTTTCTGCAGGTTTGTTGTTGTCATTGGTTGTAGATTTGACAAACTTGATGGGTTCTTTGTTTCTTGGCTAACCACTACTTGATCCCTATTCATAACCGAAACTAGTTTTCATCTTTGTATTCCTTTGTTGATTCAGAATGGTGGCTAATCCTTCTGAGGCTTTGATACTTGACATATTCTGATGGTACAAGGATTGAAACTTCTCCAACTCTTTCCTAGTTTTTACTATCTCTTCTTCTAAGGCTTCACACCTCGCTTTCTTCTCTGACAACTATTGTTTCAGTATGTATTCTATTTTCTTTGCCTCTTCTAACTCCACTTTTAGTAGAGAAAAATTTTCATCAGGTTTTCACCATTCATTTTAAACAACTTCAACAATTGTTTTTGTTTTCTCTTCTTACATCCGATTCTGTCAATTTATTCCAAAGCACTGATTAATTCACCTTCCATATCCACCACGGCTTCTTCATCATCCATGTCACCTCCTGTGTGTTCATAATCAAAATCTCCCATAGCCATAAGCATAAAATTATTCACTTTGTTTTCACATGATGAATCACTATCTATGTCTTCTGAGGAATTGTCATTATTTGCACAGAAACTTTTCTTTTTACTATATTTCTTGAATTTGTACTTATTTTCATCATCAGAGTTCTTGACCTTTTTCTGGTGGGGACACTTAGATGCAAAATGGCCTATCTTACCACAGTTAAAACATTTGAAGGGAAGCTTGCCTTGATATTTTCCTGATCCTTTCTTTAACCTTCTCACAAATTTTGCCTCGATATCATCTAAATCTAAATCAGTAT
>JZKD02S1884206.1:280610-310319 GCA_000966675.3 Picea glauca
ACCAAGACAACACAAACCAACCAAAGTGAAGATAGAAAAATGTATTCAATCATCAACTTATGTATATGATCAAGGAGTTACACAATAAAGTGAGAATGGCTTTATGGGAAAAGGACATCTCGTTGTATCATATTAATCAAAAGTAGAAGATACAACCTGATTGCCTTGATGTCGCAAGCTTCCTTTCAGTGACTCTTGGTTCCAACACACACACTTGCTCTTTCCTTGTATGAAGAAGATCCAATTCCTCTTGATAGACCTGCTAGAATCTCCAAACTTTTGTTCAAGTAGGGCTCTTCACACATTCCTTCACCAATTCTTCAATTAATCTTTATTAACCTTTTCCATGAGAATCTTTTCAATATATAGGAGAGGATGACATGGTTACATGGATGAGAATAATCCCACCAAATCAGGGAAACCAGTAAAATGATAACCATTCGAATTCCAACCCATTTTCTAGAATATTCCCTTCTAGAACCATCAAGACTTCATCTTTTTTCCAATCTTGAAAACAATTTCTCACCCTAAGTATAGATCACAGTGCAAGGATTTTGCACCCTAGTTGAAGGTGGCCTGCGAGAATGGGTCATTATCGCACCCTAGGCTATAAGCAACCTGTGAACTCACTTTGAAAATTTGTTTTCTGGAAGGAGATAAATGCCACTTTTCTCAGGAGAAATTTCTTGTTGGGAGCTTGAGTACACTATTGTCAATACATCACCAAGATGACCAAAATCATGTGTAACAGCCCCTGAATTTAATGGAAAAAGGTAACCTTCTTCTTTGGGGCTGCTCCCCCTGAACATGTGGCACTCAATAATACTTCATCCTTATTTTTGGTCTTTGGTACTTTTTCTTCCTTGGAATCTTTTTTTGTGGATTTTGTCTTCTCTCTCTTCTTCATGTCTAATATGTATATGTTGTTCGGTCTACTTGTTGCAATTGCAACCAATCTTCTCGAGTTATTTTCTCTGATTTTACATTTTCAGAAGTCAAACGTAAGAGTGTATCCCTGATCACATATTTTTATGACACTGAGGAGATTATGCTTCAGATCTTCAACCAATAGGACTTTTCTTACTTTTACATTTTCACTTTTCCAAGTATTTTGGTAGATGAGTCATCTCCAAATGCAACATTTCCACCTCTTTTCTTCAAGCGAACAAATTTTCCTTGATCTCCGGTCATATGAGATGAGCACTCATTGTCTATGAACCATTCATCTTCTTCTTTTCATTCTTTAGTGACCAATGCTATTCAACAATTTTCATTTTGTGGAATTTCTTTCCTTTTCCATGTTGTAGTTGGTATGCAAACATTTGACACACGATTATCTTCCTTCATCTCTCTACAATATTGTGCTTTGTGACCAAGATTATTGCACTTGTAACATACAATATTTTCATCCATTAATGGGTCAAATGGATTATAATTTATGTTGACAATTCTACGAACATTTCCATATCTACTATTTTCACCATTCATGTAGCTTTCATAGTTATTCCTTTCATTGATTCTACAATTGATTTCCTTGTGTCCAAAATTTCCACAAGTATAGCAATGTCCAAGAAATAAATGTTGATACCTAGGCGTAACTGATCTTCTTTGTGGTGTGGCCCATATGGGTTCACGATCTATTCTTCTGTAGTTTCCTTCATAATGATTGCTTTCATACATGATGGGAGAGGATATTCTTGATGTCTCATTCCTTCTAAATTATAGTTTTCTATCTTGTTGTTCAACTTGTTCTGGAGTGTTGGTTTCATCATTTTAAACTTCCTTCTCTTGTTTTGTTGTCTTCAAATTGTCATTGTATCCTAGTCTTGTCTTGTCGTTTGGAGATCTTTGATTGCTAAGGATATCATCTAATTTTTCAATGATTTTTTAGTGTCAATAGTAGCTCCCCTTTTGTGTGATCCAATTCTTCTTTCAATTTCTCATAATCTTCTAATTGTTCCTTCAAGATATTAATGGTCTTTTCGAGCTTGTAATTCTCTTCTTCACAACTACTCAATTCACCTTTTAGTATTATGTTTGTGTTTCTAAGCTTGTTGTTTTCAGTTTCAACATGCTTCAACTTTTCAAGATTCTCATTTTCTTGTTCACTCTCTGCATTGTCTTTGTATCCCCAAAAGGAATCAAGGTTGGTTTCTACATCTAAATCTTCTTCACAAATGATTTCTTCTTCTTTAGAATTATTATGATCATCATCCTGGGTTTCTTGGGTTATGAAGAGGACTTCTCCTCCATCATTATCTTCTTCATCACTCTCATCTAAGGAGATGTCATCATCCTTGGAGTAGAAGCTCTTTTTATTTTTTAGACTTATCTTTTTATAGTAACAATTTTCAACAATATGTCCTATTCTACCACAATTAAAGCATTTGAGAGGAGACTTACCTTTGTATATTCCACTTCCTTTATGGAACCTTCTTATGAAATTTGTTATTTCTTCATCAAGGTCGTTATCCTTTTATTTTGTCTTCTTTATGGATTTAAAGGCTTCTTCATTGTTTGTCTGGTCACTTTCTGTAATTGTTCTCATTTCATATGCCATACGAGTCCCATGTAGTTCATCCTTTGTCATTTTGGTCAAGTCCCTAGTTTCTTCAATGGTGGAGAACTTAGCATCATACTTCAAGAGAAGTGATCTCAACACTTTTTGTACAACCAACGATTCATCGAGCTCTTCACCTAATCCTCTGATAACATTAACAACTTCATCAACTCTAAGAAGATAGGTTGCAATATCTTCCTTTTCATTCAACTTCAAATTTTCAAATTCTTCTCTATGTCATTGAAGCTTGACTTGCTTAACTTTTGGATCACCTTCGTAGATATTCTTGAGTTTGTCCCATACCTCTTTAGCAGTGTTTCATCCCATCACTTTGCTATCAATGGTTGGTTTCAATGCTGCTAGAATAACATGTCTGGATTTTGAATTACAACTCATAATCTTCTTCTCATTTGGATAGGTTGGAGCATTATTTGAGATTACATAGCCATTTACAACTGAGTACCAAATCTCTACTCCCAAATCTGTTAGGTAATTTTTCACTCTATCACTCCAGTATGCATAATTTTTTCCAACAAATTTTTGAATCCCATTTGAAATTTTCTCATGGTCATCCATCTCTGCTCATAATTTTCCTTCGAGTGGTTAAACTATTATAAAGGCAACCTACTCTGATACCAAATGTTGATACTGAGAGGGGGGTGAATCAGTATCAAGTACAATTTAAAACCTTTTTCAACTTATACTTAAACCATTCAACTACATCCAGTGATCAATGAACAATATTATAAGAGTTACACCAATACACCACAATACACCATGCACAATATATGAGAAATAATCAATAGTTATTGTTCAAGGGAAGTAATGACTTCCAAAGGTAGCTACAACTTCCAAATGTAAAGGGAGAGATAAACCTACAAGAGGAATATACAATCCTTCAATATAAAGAGAGATTTGAACTCTCCATCTTTGCCCCTTCCTTCCACCCAAGAATATATGAAAGATAATAAAACTTTACATTAAATCATCACCATCAACCAATCATCACATAGAACCTGATAATGCTCCCTCAGACTTCTTCAACTTCTGCAATTCTTCAATTCTTGGAGTACTTTGATCCTGTATTTAATACTATTCAATGTATTCTCTGAAACTCCTCGAATTTTCATTCCTTGAATCCTCCCCAAAAAGAGGTTATAGAAAGAATGGTAGACTTTATTCAATTCTGGTCTATTCAGAAGACCTAACTTGTACAGCATTCCCCGCGCTCAATATTTAACATCCAATTCATAAATTCCCACACAAGAAAATACGGTCCGTACTCTTTCCAATGGAAGTGGTCCCACTACATTTGGATTCTTTATGAAGAAGTTATGACTATTGTACCCTGAACACCTGTTTATTGACTAGCTTCAAGACTGGTCACAAACCCTATCTTCCACAAAGTGTATCTCCATAATTATAGCGAATCAAGAGATAAAAAATTTACCAGAGGTACCTTGATATGTCTTCTCAATACCATAGATATTTCACCATATGAATCGTTCTAGAAAATAATTTATAGAAAAAATGGTAAGATGACCTGAAAATAACATACCTTAGAACACATCACCAAAAGACTTCATCCTCCCTTGAAATCCGGCCTTCTTTTACTTATTATTCCCTCTAAAATTCGAAATGTATCAAATGAATGTATAATGATGTTTATTGATACCATTTATGTCACTTCCTTTTAACATTAGGGCCGACCTGACACTTTCTTATTTTGTAATTCTTTTCTTTAATTATCTTCAGGGCCTACATGTACAATTCACTTTGTCATCTTCAAAAATTCATTTCTCCTCAACCATGAGGATCCACGTGACGTGACACATACCACCGGAAACAACATGATGTATAATATAAATCCATGGGTGTTGTATCTGCATGTGCATTTTCCTTCATTTCCAAATACCTTCATCAATCTTAAGGTCCAAAACCAATGACTAGGGTTGACATCAATGATAACAACCAATATTCCAACAGGGGGAGCAGGTTGATCCAGTATGAAGTTAGAAAGAAAGAAATGTTGAAACTCAAGAAGTAACCCAGGATATTATAGAAGAGAACTTCAAGGATGATGATTATCAGATGTTACATAGTTAAATAATCTCTTAGTTTTGTCCAAGAGGAAGCTATGTCTCTGAGTTCGAAATGGAGGATCGTGATTTGGTGCATTTAGGAAGAGACATTCATAGAGAAGAAATGATCCATCCCACAGGTAGGCCTTCATAGAGAAGGAAAAGAGAAGAGACCTTCTAGAGAAGGAAGAGACCTTTGTAGAGAAGGGGAATGAGAAATTTGTCAAGGTTGGCCTATGTCCAAGTGTTGAGTTTTGGATACTCTAGGGACATGCTAGAATACCCTCGTAGAGAGGGATGTGACCACCCTCGTAGAGAGGAGTGTGGATGTTTCTCCAAGGGGCAGCGGGTAGATACTCTCCTCTAGCCAAGGATTGAGTAGCTTGGAACACAAACCTTGACCATGTGGAATGGTTAGTTGGCTCTTGAGTTTTGTGTCGTGATCCTACGTGGATCATGGAAAGGGAGTCTAGTCTTTCCCAGGCTGGCATATTAGTTTCTCTAGTTCATGTGGGATGACTAGGAGTGAAGCTATGGTAGTATTCCTCCCTAGTGGATGGGTGAGATAGATGACTACAAGAGAATGGAGAAAATAAAAGGAATGGAAAAAATCATAGAATATCTTATGTGTGAAGATAAGATATGTTATGTGTGAAGATAAGATATCTTTTGTGTGAAGATAAGAAAGAGTATCTTTTGTGTGAAGATGAAAGATAGAAAAAGTATCTTATGCGCGAAGATAAAGAGAACAAAACTTATTTAATATGGATTCACGGAGAACCAGTCAATGATCGTGATGCCAGATGACCAAGTGGATTATATCGATGCCTCATGTTAACCAGTTGATGATGTTACCCAGTTGATGATGTTGCCCGATTGACGATGTTACCCAATTGATGATGTTGCCCAGTTGATGATGTTTCCCAGTTGATGATGTTACCCAGTTGATGATGTTTCCCAGTTGATGATGTTATCCAGTGGATGTTGTTACCCAATTGATGATGTTATATAGTTGATGTTGTTGTCCATTTGATGATGATTATCCAGTTGATGATATTTCCCAGGTTATATTGTTTAGTTAATGATGACATCCAGTGACCTGTCAAAAGATAAAGAATATTCTTCTTGTTAAGGAGTGTTGAAATATAGTGTAATTGAAAAGAATATTCTTATCCCCTTTTGCAGATTGGTCAAATGTAATATGGAAATTAAGAAGACGGCCCCCAGGAAAATTAATGTGGTTCTAACTACCCAGAAAGAGAAGTAGACCATGCCAGTGAAGAGACACCTCCTTTCAGTGCTTGCCAGTTTTTATAAATAAAGGAAGCCAGCGCCTCATTTTTTCACTCACTCAGCTCACTCATCTAGTGCGCAAGTATTGAAGGAAGTTGTAGATACCAGTTGCTAGAAGAAGGAAGAGAGAGAGGTGCATTGCTTGGGAGAGGATATTATCTAGTGTTTGGTTTATTGTCTTGGCATTGGATTGGCTATGGTTCTTTGATTATTTTTTGGTCCAGCATAATGGTAGTTTGTCTCTCGTAGAGAGAGAGTTATTCCGGTGTTGTACTTGGTTATCGAATCTATATTAAAAATGTTTTGTTGGGTTTTATTCCCCTTGAGGGTTTCCCAGGATAAATTCTTGTGTGCTCTTGTGATTGTGTTTCTCTCAGTGATCCTATCTATGCTATGGTTATCTAGTAAATTGAAAAGAAACCTAATAATAGCTTAAACCTTAACACTTACACGGGTGATTGTGGGATTAAACCGCGGTACCTAGGGTAGAAATCAGATTGGACTTTACAAAGTATACCCAGAGGGTTCTTCCATGTTCAAGTTGCAATTGCACCGGTTAGTTTCTCTATTGTCAATTGGCGTAACTATCCTTCCTACTAGATAGTTGTTTTCTTGATTTTCCTTTAGGAACTTTTATTGTGTTCTTTGTGCTCCCTATTTTTCCATATTGAGTTAGTCAGTCATTACTTTGGGTCTCTAACCTAAGTTGGTAGACCGCCCACTTTGCAAGTTGTGAGGAATTTTCAGTCTTCATCTTAGAAACATGGAGTTTCCTCTTTATAGGTGTTGTTTTTTATAACATTGGTTCACCAGATTTAATGTGTGATAATCTTACGGACATGAATGATCCCACAAGGGGAGAGCCTATGCATAATATCTTCATCGCTAAAGTTCCTGATGATACCAACCAAGAACCCCTTCAAATGGGGATTCTTGTGCTTTTCCTTTTTTCAGAAACATTGGTGTCCCTTTGATGGACACTTTGTACATTCTTGGGTTGAATGTGGGACTATAAGTTTGGCTGTGTGCCATTCCAAATGTCTCAAATTATCTTGAATCTTCTCCATTAAGCAATTTATGTCATGGGAATCATGTTGATGTTCCTTCGTCAATGAATTCTTATCCTCCCCCTTGTACCTTCTCTGGTGAAAGTATATATACTAGTAATCAGAAGTATAAACAAAATAGAAAGAGGAAGAATAGAACGAATAAATCACCAACCTCTGTGAGTCATGTTGGAGATAGGTCATCAACCTTTGCAATTCATGTTGAATACCACCATCCAGCCTATGCAAGTCATGTTGGGGGAAAGTACCTAGCCTCTGAAAGTCATGTTTAGGGAAAAATTTCAGTCGCTTCTAGTAATATTAGTGATAAGTATGTAGCCTATACGAGTCATGTTATTGACCCATCACCAACCTCTGCAAGTCATGTTGGAGATGTGTAACTGGCCATTGTTATTCATATTGGGGGAATTTATTTTTTTGAGAAACCTAGATGGATAGGACGTAAGCCTAATTTCCCTTGTAATCTTTACAAGGGAGATCACCTTACTCATCTATGCCTTGACATTCCATAGGTACAAATATTGTGGTCCCTGTCTACAAGCTCTTCTGATTTTGAGTCTTCTGAGGTTTCCACACAGTATATTCAACCTTTGGTTGATGAAGTGGTCGTGTCGATGCAATCTTCAGCTGATCCTACTCCTCTTTTGGGGGGTGATGTGCATGTAGACCATATTGTCTCGCAGCCTATTCAACCAGTGGTTGAGAAAGTGGTCACACCAATGCAGTCTTTGGTTGATCCCACTCTTCTCTTGGAGAGTGTCAATTCTACCAAAGTGGGCACGTCGATGCAATCTTCAATTGATCCCACTCTTCTCTTGGAGAGTGATGTGTCTACCAACTATGTTTTTATCATTTCCATTTCAGTACTTTCAAAACAAGGGGGCATTCCACTCACTTCGAGCACACCCCCTCCAAGTCCTAGGATGGTTTCCTTTGATTTGAATGGCCTTATTGAGCCTCATATTCCTTCTTCTGTACCCTTTCAAATAAGGGTTGAAGTTAATTCAACAAACATTTATCGATGTATTATGGATGAATGAGACTTCGCAAGTATTTTATCCTCCTCGTTTTGGAAAGCCTTGGGATCTCCCGAGCTTTTGTCTGCTTTGCATGAGTTGTTGGCTTTTGACAGGTGTCCTAGTGAATATTTGGGGATTCTTCTTCAGTTTCCTATCTCATTAGGTGGGAAGACTGTCCTTGTCGATGTTAAAGTGGTACAAGGCCCATTAGATTTCAATATGCTTCTTGGGTGTGATTATGTATATGCTATGAATGATGTGGTGTCTACGCTCTTTCAGGTGAAGCATTTCCCTCACAATGGAAGCATTGTCACTATCAACCAGCTGGAATTTGATAATCACCATCCTAATTCGACGTTAGTTCAGGATGCCCCTTTATATGTTCCTATTGTTCACATAGACTCTACCCCGCCATGGGTTAAGTATGTGGTGTCTTATCCTCAGTGTTCAATTGCTTCTGACCATTAACTTGTGCAATCATGTTTTCCTTCTCGAGACTTGATGTTAGTGATTGATCCATTGGTTTATCCAATGGGGGAATGGGAGCCCTTGCTTCCCCATCTTGGTCCAAGTGATCTTCAGTCTCCTTTTGAGTCTGATATCATTGTTTGTATATCCTCAAGCCCTCTTGCTTGTGATTCTTCACTGATAAACTCTGTCAGTCCTGGCCAGAACCTTCATCGTCATATGGAATATGGTCAGTTTACTTCTCCCTTCGGGACTATTGAACCTACTTGTTTGCATGATTTATCAGATTTTGAATTTCCTTTGGATGAGGCTATCCTTGAATCCATGACTACAGTTTCTATATCGTGGGAACACTTACACTATGGTTTGTGTTTTCTTCTCTTTTGGGAGACTTTCCAAGTTGACTATCGAAGAGACTCTTGGTCTAAGCCTAGTAGTGGGCTCTACCTAAACCAATATTATGCATGAGCCATAGCACCCTAGAGTCTTCTTTAAGCCCTTTTCAGACTCTCTAAACATGAAAATATTTCCGAGCGATCTTATTGCACTTCATGCTCGCCAAACTCAAATTTAAAGGCACATATGTCTAGTAGTAGTTTACCCCTTTTTTAGTCTGGATGGTCAATTTCATGAATAAAGTTATACTCTAGGAACTTAGGTTCTCTATAAGAGTATTCTCAGTCATAAGTTTAACCCTTTTTCAGGACCAAGGGACTAAATTTTGAAAAAGGAACATTCTTCTTGGTTTTGGTTTATCACCTTTTTAGAGCCTTAGAGATTACTTACGAAAAAGGAACCCCCACAAAGTCCATAGTTAATCTCTTTTCAGACTCCCTAAAATTGAAAATATCATCTAGTGACCTTGTTTCTTCACACTCATTAAATTGGTCCAGAATAACATGTACTGGCATGAGTTTACCCCTTTTTCCAGCCTGTAGATTATAGTGGAAAAAGGTATGCCTCGATAGATTCGTCTCGCCGGGAGAGTTCTCCTTAGTAACTTTTATACCTTTTTGGGCTAAGGAGATTAAACTCATAAAAAGGCATTGATTCCATAGTTAAGCTCTTTTTAGACTCCTTAAAATTGAAAATATTTCCGAGTGATCTTGTCTTTGTCACACTCGTTAAAATGGTTTTGAATAGATGTCTTTTCAGTGCAATTTTTCCCCTTTTTCGAACCGGATAGACTATCTCTGAAAAAGGTACTCCCTGGAGTCTTCTTTTATGTTTTTTCAAACTCTCTAAATGTGAAAAAAATATCGAGCTTACCTTCTCTGGGCTTGTTAAAATTACATTGAAGGGGGTTTCATTGTGTCTTTCTTAATCGCATTTGCATCTTACATATGTGGTCTAATGTCCATTCCAAGTTTCTCTCAACTGAACCTTTGAATCATGCCTTATATACAAGCCTTCTAGCACTTTTTTCCTCTGCGACCTGACACCTTGACCCATGGAGGAATTTTCCCCAAGTTTCATTTTCCTGCACATGTCTCATTCTTTGATCATTAGTATGTTCTTTGCACTTGGAACTAGTATGTTTGTTTGCGACACTCGTTCCTCCTTTGTAGCGTAGCATTCTTTTATTCTTTTTCAAGCTCTTTAAAAAATTAAAAAAGACAAAAAAATCAAATGTCCCAAAAAGAGGGGATGGGAAATATGTATTCTTTTTTCAGTAGCACAAAGAATCACCCTTGGACAAAGAACATCCTTCCATTTTTTCTTCAAGCATTGGCATCTAGTATGACCTTAGGAAGTTGTTCTTGCTACATAGATTTGTGTCCTCCTTCATTTGGTTACTCTTCCAAATACATGGGGAGTTTCTGTTGCCTCATGCATCGTGAAATTATATCAATGTCATGTTGTGTGAGTCTGATCATCTTTTGTGATTTTTTCCAAGGGAAGTTTCACCCAACCTGCGTCAGCCTTTTTGTGGTTTGTCTCTTGACCTCATGAGTCGGCTATCCCAAGAGTCTAGCCAAGTCCTGATTCAAAATTGACGAATTTCTCTGCCTGATCATCACGATCCTTGTGCCTTTTCTCGATTATTCGTCGAAGACCTCGGGGTAGTGAATTCATACACTCACATTGTACTCCTACATGATTTTTGAAGATCTTGAAGTTGTGTCTCAAGCTCTGAAGGCCTCATCTCCATCCATCGGGTGTCATTAGATTATTGAAGATGGATACTCTACTTGTATATATTCGATTGATTTTGAGATGTAGATATGTTGTGTATAGTTATATGAAATGGATCTACAGAGTATTTGATTGGTAGCCATGATTTATTTCATGCCAAGCATGGGTATGCCCACCTAGGAGAGACAATTGTTGTTTTGCAGATGGTACCTCCTGAAATTTGGTCCCGGGCTCACTCGATATCGTACATTGGTGAATATATTGTAATGTATTTCGGACATCAGATCCTCTTCTAACCTCACACATTAGGGGGAATCTTTTATAACCCTAAATTTCTCTACACATGCATACATGGCCTTGGCCCTCTTACTTGCATTTTTTGCCAAAGCACTACTAAGAAAATTTTCTTAAACACAAATTTTTAGAAGATGTACGTGCCCTACACCATTATTTTCTGTGTACATACGCTTTTTGCACCACTACAACTCACATAAATACGCATGCTACACCATTAAATCACGTGTATACTTGCAAAAGTTGCAAGGAATTCATTGAAATTGATGGGCTATTGGTAGTTTCCCAAGTAATCCACCTTCTATATCTTATCACCCAACTGAATAACCATCCTTTTGTCATATAAAAGGAGGTGTTTGGGTCTCATTTCATACCTAATCATAAGAACAATGAAACTCTGCCCGATTTCACTTCCCCTCCTTACCCAAGATATTGTTTCCTTTTGTGAGAAATTACCTCAACATTCCCTCATTCGCCCCTTCTTCCTCCATTTAACCCATTCCCTTCCATATAATATATCAGAAGGTTGAGAGGATAAGTTCATACAAGGTGCACTTGGAGCATGGTGAAGAGGAGCCCAGACCAGGTTTGTGGAATGATGGCCGACTTAGATTGTAAATGTACAATCTTTGTGTTATGAATAAAAGAATTACATTTCCCTGTCCCAAATGATGGTCTCTTGAATACTTTTATTGATTTATTCTTGGAATTCTAACATCTAACCCTAACTTATATATGGAACAACATGCATGTAGTTCTTTGTTTGTCAATCTTTGGATGCAGTTCATCCTTGGGAGGAGAGGTGCAGTCAGTGGAACTTCCAAGCGAGAGGATATCATCACCAAACGTGGGATTAGAGGTATAGTTACCCGATATCTTCTCTTTCTTTCTTTATATTAGTTTTGGTATGTTTGGGGTAGTATTGAGAATTAATTAACTTTTAGACGGTCATTATCTCTGCCTATATTCTGAACCCTGGTGTAGTTAAAGGGGGGTTATTTCCCTCTAGAAGATCATGGAATGTTTAATCCTTCACAAAGAGTGGTGAACAAGGCACGAGAACAACAGCCATGAAAACCAACCACTAAAATGACAAGAATAGTGTCCATATAACCACAGGTAAGGAGCAGTGATACGCTCTTGTTAAATAGGGGAGAAACCAAAACTAGAAACTAGAGGCAAGACAGGCTCGGGAGTTTCCCAATGATATCCTTTTCCATAACAAAAATGCAAACAACTATACACAACAAAAGACACCACGTCTCTTTTCAATGCCATGGTTCAAATACAACCACCATAGGAAACTAAAACCTTGCAAATAACCAATACACAGTCTGAATTCATAACAACTTTGGAAATGCACAGATCGTGAGAAAACAAGAGCCAATTGTTGACTTAAAGAGCAGAGTGAATGTTCAGGGATGGAAAATAAATAAAACCCCATACCTATGTAAAATTTCTAAGGAGAAATGGCCATCATGTATACTTCCTCCATGACCGAGAAAAGTGGAGCAGCAACAACCAACAAGAGAAAATGCAAAATGACTAGGGTGGCGGGAGCGAGGTGAGTTAGAGTGACGTGTATTTACTGCACGTCACTTCTACATTCATGTTTTCATTAATGGATAGTACGAGTAGGCCCATTATACAACTTATCAACCATTAACATCCAAAATCAACTTAATACAAGCCAACTATAGCATAGTTTTCCAATGTTCCAATTTTGCAAATGTGCCAACCCTTGCCATTATTTCCATTTTACATATAAAAAAACTTTCCTAGAGATACCAAATCAAAACCAAACTTACAATTAAACCAATGCGTGCAACACTTGTAGCAAGGGTCAAGGTGACCACCAAGATATACACCATATAAAATATAAAAATTAAAACTGGAGTGTAGATTCTCATCCATTCAAAGGAA
Organism: Picea glauca; assembly: GCA_000966675.3. Lineage (NCBI taxonomy): Eukaryota > Viridiplantae > Streptophyta > Pinopsida > Pinales > Pinaceae > Picea > Picea glauca. Next base: position 293,452 of record JZKD02S1884206.1, read on the forward strand.
GCATAGTCACATTTTGCAAGAGATAATTTAGACAACATTATTTCCTATTTAGTCACCTTTCCCATTTCGTCCTATAATAATTATTTTGACAGTGGTTTAAATCAAATAAATTGTAAAGTTTGTGTCGAAACCAAGGCATAAACATATGAAATGTAAGTGTCGCTTCTCCGTCATAGTCACATAAGTCACACAAGGGGTCCCACCTATTAGTATATTATTAAATATAATTAAATAATAATGTGTTTGTAATCATTTACAAGCAGGTACCCTGCATTGAACTTTTGGGCATCAAAAAACTGGTGAATCCATAGGGAAATATGTTTCCAAGAGATTAAGAACTCAGAATGTCCAGTTTTGCAGATCGATTATCATAGATCAAAGAAATATTGACCAGAATGATTATGCAACAGGGGGAAAAAGATATTTTAAGGGAAATAATGATATGGGAATTTGGGAATAACTCATGAAAAGTGGTATGTATTAGGGGGTTTGGTCTTGTATTCATAACATTCTATCAGTCACAGTAAAAGTTCTTTTTTTTTTAAGGAGAAATTTTTTATATGCTCTTTTGTATTTCAGGATGGAGGGAAGAAAGGGATAGCAGAAAATAGGGAATAAAATCCAATGTATCTAACAACAATACTGGAAGCAAAAGCAATTTTAGTGATGTCCAAAAGGAGTATATCGTGACAGCTATGTAACTTTATTTTTATTCATCAACAATACTTATAGAATGCCATTGTTGTGGAAAAATTTAACCAAAACTTATTTCCAATAAGCATAAAAAAATAGAGAATGAAACAGCGGAAATTGAACAATCAATTAAACAAAGTAAAATAAAACAACAAAACATAAAGCTATATACATCAATTATTTCCACATGGTGTTTATCAATCAATTTGGTTCCACATAATGTTTCAATTGGGAACCATTTTCACTATAGGAAAACAATCGCTCTTCCAAATCCTTTAAAAGATAGGAGTTTTCACTTAGGACAAAAGCGATTTTAAAAGGACCTAGCCATAATTTCTAAAACTTTGAATCTTCCTCTGTCACCATGGGTTGAGTCCCAAAGAAAGAATTATCATTTACTTTGAATTTGAAATATTTTGCACGTTTGTAAAAATATTTCTTCACATTTTGTTGTCTTCTCTTAATGTTTTCCAAGGAAAACATTCTTTGTTCTTCTAAGGATAATAGTGCATTTATCCTTTAAGGGACATTGGAAGAACTTAATTCTTCAATCTGTAGCATCATCCGTAGAGAAGAAAGTTTCATCTCAGTAGGAAGAATGTTTTCTTGACCATAAACAAGTTGAAAGGGAGTGCAACTTGTTCTTACCTTGATGGTAGTGTGATCTACCCAAAGGGAGTAAGTGAGGAGGGTGTGCCATTGATGAAGCTTATCTTCAATGAGCCTCTTTATGATCCTAACCAGATTGGTTTTAGTAGACTCGGATTGCCCATTTCCTTGAGGGTAATAAGATGAGGAAGTGAAATGTTTGACCCCCAATTTAGCTAAAAATTGAGTTAATTTGGTGGAAATGAAAGCGTGACCATTGTCTGTAATAATCTCTAAAGGAATTCCAAATATGGAGAATATATTAGTTTCCAGGAAAGAAATTACATGTTCCTCTTATGAGTTTATAAGAGGGGTAACTTCATTCCACTTAGTGAAATAATCAGTGGTTTTCAAAATGAAAATTTTCCTTATAGAAGACGAAGGATTAATAGGACCAATAAATTCTAGGCCCCATTTAGAAAATGGAAAATTTAGGAGAAAAGGTTGCAAAGGCATAGCATAAAGACGCTCTTTCCCAACAAATTTTTGGCACTTGTCACAAGAGCTTGTGAATTTATAAGAATCTTGAAAAATTGAAGGCCAATAATAGCCATTTATGATGATTTTAAAAGCAGTGGCCTTAGTAGAAAAGTGGCCACCAATGTGCATAACAGAATCTAAAGATCCATGAGTTTCCTGTAAAAACATTTGTGCTTCCTCATTATTCACACATCGAAGTAATATACCATCAGCATACCACTTGAACAAAAACTCTCCTTAAATAATATACCTGGAATATTCAAGACGGATCATTATCCTTTGATGAGGATCTAAGTCATCTGGGCATTTCTGATATTGCAAGTAATACACCAGATTTTTATACCATGGGTGTTCAGCAATAGAAAGGGTTTGAATATCAATATTAAACAATCTTGAAAGAGGATTATCTTGATTGTTAATTTATTCACTTGCTTCATCATATTGAGATAAGTGAAGGGCTAAGTCTCGTCCCTTAATTATTTTCGAAGTCATGATGGTTAAATCATGCTCCTGGATTTTGGCAAACCAATGTGCAAGATTCCCTGAAAGATAAGTTTGTGAAATAAAAAACTTGACAGTAGGCAAAGGGACTTTTACCTGCTTGTGTTTTCCTAGGATAAAGAGGTGAAATTTCTCTACAACTTTAACAAGAGAAAAGGCATGTTTCTCGATATAAGAGTAATTGAATTCATCATCTGATAATCTTTGGCTCATGTAAGCTACATTTTTTTCATTATTCTGGTCATCACATTGTAAGAGAATAGAAAAAATCACTTCCTTAGTGGCATTACTATATATGATAATTTTTTTCTCAAAGTTCGATTTCACCAGAACCGGTGCGGAACGGATTGCCTTCTTAATCCTTATGAAATTGTTTTCGATGTCATATGTCCAAGAAAAAGAGAATTCTTGCTTTATAATATTATGAATTGGTTTAACCATTAAGGAAAAATCACGAACAAAACTACGAACAAAGTTGATAATGCCCATAAAAGTTTGAACCTCCTTTTTGGAAGTGGGGGAAAGAAGGTTTAGAATAGCATCAATCCTTTCGGGATCTATGCGTATTCCTAAATCAGAAACAATATGTCGAAGGAGCTTACCCTTGGTGACGTCAAAAATATATTTAGAAGGATTTAAAGAAATGTTGAATTTTTTGCATTGCATGATAACTTTTCTGAGATGACCAAAGTAATCCAATTAATTCTTTGAATAGACAGTCAAATCATCAAGATAAACCTTGATAATATTRCTGATTATATCATCAAAATGTATTTTCATAGCTCTCTGGAAGGTGGCATCTGCATTAGACAAGCCAAAAGGCATGCTTTCATAAGAAAATGTGCCMCATCTGTTAGATTTTCAGTGATTTATGGCTCATATATTCCTTTTTAAAAWTTTTGTCAACAATTACTTGAACCATAAATACTATAGCAAACCAAGATCACAAGAAGAATATCCATGCACAAGTACAGAAGAATTATCCTGGGAAACCCTTCTCAACAAGGGAAGAAAACCCAGCCAATCCTTTGCTATATTCCTCAAGAGAAAGACCTCCCACACCATCACCAAAACTAGCACACAAGAGGGTGTTTCAATTCTCATAATTTTAGACCACAACTTCTGAAATCATGAGATGACACAATGATAAGTGTGTTTCCTCAATGGGGATTCACCTTTATTTATATAAGACATTTCACATCAAATGATGTGTCTATTAGCACAATAGGGCCAACCTCAATAACTTAAAATATAATTAATAATTACCATATTAATTATCTTTTACATTAATTATTAATCAAATTAAGATGGGGTCGACCTGTACACTTTACATTACAATTATTGTTATAGGCAATTCTGACTCTTGAACAATATAGCAAGGGATATTATACATCCACTAGTACTCATCCACTAGAGGCACATCCACAGGGATGTCCATATCTCTGTCTCATTGCATTATACAGAAGAACCACATCTTCACTAGTGCTCAGCCACTAGGATTATGTTCACCTTTGCTCATCCACAAGGACGTCTAGTCAACAGAGCTTCTTTCCCACTACATTACACAAGAGAGTCATATGGATTTTCTCATCAACTCTTCTTCTCGGAGGAGGCTAATACATCATATTCATTCATGTTCTCATGACGATGCACCCAACACTTTGGGATTTCACACGTGCACCTTGTGCTCAGCCACAAGCACATTTAACTTTGCAGATCACCTTTCTCACCGTGTTACACAAGAGAATCATCTGGAGTTCTTATCAACTCTTTGTATGGAGGATGTCATCTCTACATTTCAACTCTCTCTCATATAGGAACCACACACCCTTCTTAGGGGCTTTCTCTCAAGTTTGTAAGCTGGAGAATGTCTCTCATTAATAACACTATAATAATATAGGTTTGGGCCAGCAATACTTTTGTTGAGACCCAAACTCATCAAGAATCCATCTATCTGATGTAGTTTTCCAACTCATGGATGGTAGCACAGATGGAAATGTATCGAATTATTGGATCAATATGTCTCATCATAGTTCACTTCCTCTGCTTGTGAGAATCCTCTGACTACAAGTCTCATTTTATATTTCTCGATACTTCCATTAGTTGTATGTATTTTTGCCTCTTGCAAAGTTTTTTCAAGCCCAGACATGCCTTTTATAGCTTACTACAAAGTCCCTAGGAATACCAACTGGAACAAATGGATCAATTGTATTAAAAGATATCTCCCTCTGGACTATTGAAGAGGAAGAAGGTATTGTTTCTCTTTCTCAATTAGTTTGACTCTTTCTGAATCAAGTGACTACCTCTGAAGTATGAAGGATAAGATTATTCCTTTTTTTGTTAGCCTGCCTAGACAAGAAAACAAACAGAAGGAAACAAGACAAGAATATCTCCTAGAGGAGATTCATGAGTACATATCTAGAGTCAAACATTTTAAGGATTATTTTCACAACTAAAACATCTACTTGTAATGTAGCAACCTTAGAAATGTAGGTTATAGTCATAAAAAAACAATCAAACCCAGAGTCTTCACTTCCAGTGTGTTGTTCTTCTGAATGCACTGAGACTTCTCTAGGTCTATGATTTGCACCAAGGGTTCCTTCCTTTTGAAAAATACCCTTATGACAATGATGCAAGTAATATATATATATATATATATATATATAAGTGCATACATGAGAGTGAACACCACTAGATATTTTGCTTCAATATTATGATGAGCAATGACATTCTTTGCAAGTTTTCCTTGTATCCATCTATACCATAAAAGTCTCTGAAGAGGTTTGCATCATCCTTTATTGTTGTAACTGACATGAGAGTATCACATATTTGCAATTATTTCCTTTTGTTGGTGATCCAACTTGCTTATGACTGTTTTAATTTATCTAGGTTGTGTCCATTGTTTTCCATTTAGCGAAATTTCAAACATACTATTGTAGCTATCCTTGTAGCTTATGTTGCTACTTAACTCTATTATGTCTTGACTTCATATATGTATTTTAATGGTTTCAATTTTGTTTGTAACATCTTCAATGTACTTTATAAAAACCATTAATATTCTTCAATGTTTGTTGGGATATACACCAACACTGTCATTTAAACACTTGCATGGAGATAGCCTTATTAGATACAAGTCTTGAGCTATCCGAAGGAATAATATTTGGTATAAGAGAATTATGCAAGTTGTTTCCATTTTTACCATTGAATAATAGAGTTGAATTGTTTAAGAGCATTCAAAATCGGTGAGAAGTCTCTTGCAACATGAGGGTTGGATGAGCCACTAACAAGAGAACTTGTATAAGTGGAGAGAGAGAACCAACACCATCTTATGAAGGAGAAGGGTCCATTGAAACATGACAGTAATCATCTAGGAGAGGTCCTCTAAGGGGGATTCCCTGCTCAATAGTTGTTCTAGTATGCCCAAGGCTGCAGAAATGAAGGATCCTTTGTTTTGTATGTGTGGTTGGAACTTAACAAATCACACCACCATGATTTAAGGAATGGAACATTTGTAGGCCTTCTTGAAACTTGTTATCTTTTGTCAATGGACAAGCATTTGTCCCATCAAATGAGTCATGGGTTTCAATGTTGAATCATATCTAGGAAGCAATATAACAGTTGTAGGCCTTCTAGCTTTAGTCTATGTATAAATGTAGGATATAGGAAGTAATATAACTCATAAATTTAGTTAATTGTGTTGTTGATGTAAACCTGCCCTCTTAGCTTCTCAAAAAGTACTCAGGAAGATAGTTGTTTCAAGCCAGCCACTTTATTTTGACAGCATGTCTCATCCTAGGCTCTGGGATCCTCTTTTTCACCATAGAACTTTACCATAGAGCATTAGAAGGGGCCTGACCCTTCTCTTCTAGGTTGCGGCTGTCTTGATCTAACTACAAGAGGGGTTCGGACCTAGTGTATATCGATGGTAGCTATATAGGAGCCTCAGAACAGGTCGGGTTCTTTTATAGTGGATGCATTTTAGGGTAGGACAAGCTCCTTATGCCTACGGTTTCCTTCTTCCTAGGTTCCATCCTATTCCTCCATATATTTCAGTTTTTTTCAAGGGTTTAGATCTGTCCCTTTCTCATATTCATCTTACCATAGAATTGGTAGACTTTACCTTCGGTATTTTTGTGCAATGGTCTTCTTCAAGCCTACTCTGATACCATGTTAGATTTTCAGTGAGTTATGGCTCATGTATTCATTTTTAAATTTTTTGTCAACAATTACTTGAACCATAACTATTGTAGCAAACCAATATCACAAGAAGAATATCCATGCACAAGTACACAAAAAGTATCCTGGGAAACCCTTCTCAACAAGGGAAGAAAACCCAACCAATACTTTGTTATATTCCTCAAGAGAAAGACCTCCCACACCATCACCAAAACTAGCACACAAGAGGGTGCTGCGATTCTCATAATTTGAGACCACAACTTATGAAATCATGAGATGACACAATGATAAGTGTGTTTCCTCAATGGGGATTCACCTTTATTTATATAATACTTGTCACATCGAATGATGTTTCTAATGGCACAATAGAGTCAACCTCAATAACTCAAAATATAATTAATAATTACAATATTAATTATCTTTTATATTAATTATATTTTACATTAATTAGTAATCACATTAAGGTGGGGCCGACATGTACCCTTTACATTAAAATTAAGGTTATGGGAAGGTCTGATTCTTGAAAAATATAGAAAGGGATCTTATACATGCACTAGTTCTCATCCACTAGGAGCACATCCATAGGGATGTCCATATCTATGGTTCATTGCATTACACAAAAGAACCACTTCTTCACTAGTGCTCTGCCACTAGGATTACATTCACCTTTTCACGTCCACAGGCACGTCCACTCAACAAATCTTCTTTCATACTGCATTACACATGAGATTCATCTGGAGTTTCTTGTCAACTCTTCTTCTCAGAGGAGGTTAATACATCATCTTCATTTTTGTTCTCATGAAGATGCACCTAGCACTTTGTAATTTCACACGTTCACCTTGCGCTCAGCCATAGGCACGTCTAACTCTATAGATCACCTTTCTCATTGTGTTACACAGGAGAATCATATGGATTTATTCTCAACTCTCTATATGGAGGAGGTCATCTCTACATTCCATCTCTGTCTCACATAGGAACCATGCACCCTTCTCAGGGGATTTCTCTTAGGTTTGTAAGCTATAGAATGTCTTACATAGATGCAATGATCCACATCTCACAGGTTTGTAAGCTGGATAATGTCTCACATAGTTGCAATCATCAAAACCATCGTGTAGTAAATGTGGTTTTGTATCTATCAGTCCTTTTTACCTTGATTTGATTATATCTAGAGAAACCATCAAGTAAGGACATCATTTGTGACCCTGCAACCTATTGCAAAATCATTTCCATGTTAGGGAGAGAAATATGATATTTAACACTTTCTCTATTCAATGCACGAAAATCAATGCATAGTCGAATCTAACCAGTTGTCTTCCTAACAGGAACTAAATTTGAAACCCACTCGAAATATTTAACTGGGAAGATTATACCAACTTTCAAAAGTTTTTCCAACTCCTTTCTAATAGTAGCTTCAAGTGCAAGGTTAATGGGTCTTTTTTTTTTCCTCACTGGTTTTATCCCTTCCTCGATAGGAATGGCATGTTGTATGAGATCAGGATCAAAACCATGAAGATCCTTGTATGACCATGCAAAAACATCTTGAAATTCACTTAGTAATTCTGTGAATTTTTCCTTTTCTTCGTCGGAACATTGGGCACCTAGTTTAACCATATTTGGAGATTTGGATGACCCAAGGTTCAGGGAAATGGTATCACCCACTTTTCTTTTTTAATCCTCTTCCTTACGTGTTTCTTTGTTTCCTACATCACTTGATGAAAATGTGTTTTCGAGAGGAGTCAAGACTTTTGGAAATTTGTCATCTTCTATGGATATGATTTCCTTGGGATTAACTGGTTCATTTTGTATGAAAGAGAAGATGCCTTCATCATTAAGGAAAACCTGCCATGACTCTACATTATTAGGAATGTGAGGATTATATAACGATTGAAATGTATAATCTAGCCTTTGGGGTATAAGTTGTCGAGTAGGATATGTCGCAAAGACAACTAACCTATCAGCCATTGAATTAAGTTCCCTCTTAACATGAATGATGTTAAATGATAACAGATTCTAGATAATCATACAAAAAAATTGGGTATAGCATTTCATCAACTTATTTCTAGGAGAATAGATTTTATGCGTAAGGTTTACAACAAGTTCAGAATCACCAAAAATTGTAAGGTGGTCGCAACCAAGGTTATAAGAATTTTTTATGCATAGAATTAAGGCTTCAAACTTAGTGACATTGTTTATGCAATCAAACTCTAACCTATAAGAAAATTTGTGGATTTTACCTATTATCACATGAACTTGTCAAAGTCCTGTGGGTTTGTGGTTTCTACCTAAGTCTATAATTTGTCTTTTCTCTATCATTTTCGTAGACCAAGTCTTAATTTTCCCTTTTAGTCAGCAGAGTCATTTTTGTTTGCCCTTTGTGTTTGACCACCAATATCCTTGGCCTCTATCACTGATCCTTATGTCTTCCCAAACCCACAGCCAGTTTTCCAAATCCTTGATCGTGTAGGCCGCAGCCATGAACACAAAGTGCATCTTTCTCAAATAGTCTATTTCGGGATTGAATCATAACTAGAAGGTAGTTTTAATCTTTCATCGTTGAATTTGTCGAAGATGTCGAAGTCCTGAAGGGCCAAAATGGATCTGAGTCATTGATTAGCAAGATCCATGTGTCATCATATCCCTATCTCCAGAGAATTTGCTTGGAGAAAATAAAGTTTCACTATTGAAAGGCTCGAAGGCCGATCCGTGAAGAAACTCTCAGTCGTTGTTTTTAAATGGAAGATATGATCCATTGAATTGGAGGGGTCAGATTTGGGCCACTAATCATGAAATCCTCATCCAAGATCATGATATTGATGACCAAATTCCATTGCAGGAACGCAACATGCTCGGGCAATAATTTTCTTGAGCGTTCCTGCAATTGAAACCATGGTAATTCAAGAGCGATACGTGGTGAAGGGAGATGGATTGCAGGCCCAAAAGTGGTCTAAATCCAAACCACCTTTGAGGGGCCCTGCAATCATGTGCTCATATAACATCCTATCCAAGAGACACATGTGGTCGTCCCCTAAGCATTAAGCCGTGTCACAATCTCGAGATATCATTTGGGATAAGGCGTCGGGTCACAGCCCGAGGTCACATTGGAGCAAGGCCAAAATAATGGGGAGCTCATCCTCCACTCCGCATCCAAGGCTCTTAAAGCGCCAAATTTGGCACCATATCCATGTAGGGTGTTATGTATCCCAGAATTGGTGAATGCGTAAAATTCAACGGTTGCACCTCAAATAGAAAAATCATCTAAGCCACAGATATCGATCAGACCAATGGCCCCTTGTTCGTATGTTCATTTAGTATCTCATTTAATCACAGTAAGTATTCGTCCCTTGGTTACCTGGCCTGGTCTCGATCCCGAGGAGATATCATTTATTGGACACAGAGCTGGTGATTGAAACTTCAACTCACTACATAAGTGGAAGCAGGCTGAGAGCGGTCGTGAAGGCACACTTACGATCTGAAGCTTCCTTATGGGAATTTTTTCCTATAAAGCACATAACTATGTCTGGATCACATCTAACATAATAAGGTCTGCACAACCTGACAGAGCGGGCACTGACTGAAGGATTTGAAGGCAATGATCTGATCACATTCCTGGTAGTTGCAGCAGTTCTGAGTATGTATACTCGGTTTTAATATTTTGTAAAGGTCGATAGTTGAGCTAGGCTCCCTGATATTGTAATATTTTGATTGAGAACAACTGGTTCTCTGGTTATGTATTTGTTTTTGAGACATCTTGGTTAATATAAGTCAGTTTTCGTACTCCATATTATTTTCCTCTGATACTGAGAGAGTTCATGTTTGATTGATTCACATGGATTGTTGTATCTATATTATGATAAATGTTTGATTATGGTATTGTTATGATTTCTTTTAGCTTCCTTGAAATTTGAATCCAAGAGGACCTTGTGTTTAAGATTTTCCTCCTTAGGCTGCTGGAAAATCTAATGTTCATAGCATACCTCTACACCTTTCTCACTAAATATTTGTCCTACTCACCCTTACTCCAACTTACTGACTAAATTTTATTCAAGACCTCAATGGTTGGTGCATGCTAGTCCATATTTCTGAGATAGAACGCTATTATTATTGAGTTTTCTCAATTTGACCACTCAAAACTCAATTACATGTGACATATAAACTGATGGGTACTGGGCCTACCTTCAATGCAATTTGAAGGTGACTTCTAGTGCTAAAATTTTTGGCGTTGTTTCCAAGGAATGAATTGAAGACATTTCCCTCGGATAGAACGACAAAAAAACTTTGATTCTGAAGGTGCATCAGATATCAGTACCATTGAAGATTGCAAATTTAACCTGGCGACTCCACTGTTTCAGTTCTGGCTCCTAAAGGAAGAAATATGAGGTCCACTTCACTGCTACCTCTAGCAACGTCTGAAGCTAACCTAAAGGAAATTATCTAAAAGGGAAAAATCACTCAAAAAGGTACCTCTACTATTGTACCAAGTTTTTTTGATAATTTGTATAATCCCTCTTTACAAAATCGAGTAACTGTTTCCGATTCTCCTATTACAAAAATTACTGGAGTTTCAAAAAAATTAAGTTTTGAGAGTTTTCCTATTGATTTCTCCCCTCCAATTCTTGGTTTGGAAGGAGAGAGCTTTGACACCCCTTTCTCCCCCGAAGTTGTGAAGTGGAAGGAGAGATATTTGACCTTAGAAGACTTTCCTACTCTTCTTATTAGAGTTGTTGAAGTTTCAGAAGGGGAGACTTATGTTCCCTCAAGCCCCTTTTCTTCACCTCCCAGGAACATTGTCCCAGTTTCACATAGCCCAACTCCATCCCCTCTGGGTTCTCCTCCAGTTCACATACAAATGGCAAGAGCTAATCCCCCCAAACCATAATGGAATCTATAGTAGTTGTTAGGTATGCCCCTCTTGTCCTTCCTTAGCCTCTAAATTCTCTACCAACGGATGGCTACCTTAAGTAGTTTCCCAAGTTCATAGGTGAGGGAAACATAACTACAGAAGAACATCTTAAATCCTTTTATAGTTATACATACAACCATGCCATTGGGAATGAAAATGTATGGATGAGGATTTTTGTTCATAGCCTTGTTGGTGAGGCTAGGAAGTGGTTTAGGGATTTTCCCCCTTAATCTATTATTTGTATTGAGGCTTTATATGATGATTCTCTGAGGCAGTGGGGGGACAAAAAGGAATTTTTGTATTATATCATAGAATTTGGATCCCTAAAGAGGAAAGAAGGAGAGTATGTCTTTGATTTCTCTCAAATATTCAACAAAATGTACAATAAGATCCCTCCTAAGATAAAGCCTATAGAGACCTCTTCCAAAATCACCTATGCTAGTGCTTTTGACCCTAATTTGTTCCTTTTACTGAGAGAAAGGATATCTGCCTCCTTATCTCATATGAAATATGTAGTCGTGGAGGTAGAATCTAACATAGTGGCATCTAATCAACTTAGAGGGAAATTTGATAAGGACAGGAGAAAGAGTAGAACTGAAGCCTCAACCTCTGATTCCTCTATTGTCCACCCCCAAGTTGATGAACTTACCAAATTAGTAAAACCTCTTTCTGCTGAGATGGAAAATTTAAAGTTTGAGGGAAAACAGACCTATAGAAATACACAAAATGTTGATAACAGAGGTGGTTTTAGGAGACCTAATAATGCTCCTCAGACTATTACAAGACATCCCAGAAACAAAGAAAGGGATGACCAAAAGATCCAAACTCCCTTACAAAATAACCTTTTGGATGACAAGGAAGGAGAAGATGAAGAAGATGATCCTGAGATCCATTGCTTGGGTGACACCCCTCCATCCCCTCACTTAACCCAATCTACATATGGGAAGTCCTTAATGGATAATCAAATAAATGAATTAAGGGAGAGAAGGTAAAAGAGATTCCTTGTAGATATGATCTGATATCTAAAAAGAAATGGGAAAAGACAAATGTTTTTGATCAGCCCACAAAAGAAGAAAAATATGCCAAGGCTGTGACAGTTGGCAACAAAGAGAAATTTTCTCAAAGCCCCCCAATTTCAGTTGAGGATCTTATCCCAGAAGTCAAGGATATTCTGAAATCTCCACCTTCCTTCAGTTATGAAAATGAGATCCAAAAAATCAAAATCCCTGTACCATTTTCGGTACTGATCAAAATTGAAGAAGTTAAAAAATATCTTTCCAAAATGTTGTTGTCTGAATCCTACTCAAATACCACTGACTCAGTTAATCTTCATGATGAAAATCCACCAATCATATTAGGTCCTTCGATAGAAGATAGAGATGACTCATCCCCTCCCTTCTATACATCACTAAACATACATGATAAGGTGTTTCTTAATTTTTTGATGGACTCAGGGGCATCTCACAATCTCATGCCCAAAGAATTCATGGATGAACTTGGATTAGAAATCAAAAAATCCTACCATGACTTATATTGTTTTGACTCTAGGAAAGTGAAGTGTTTTGGGGTCATCAAAGATTGGTTGTGACCTTCTTTCAGTTGTCCATGAAAAGTGTGGTCATGGACATTGTAGTGGATGATGTTCCCCCAAAGTTTGGTATGCTATTTTCAAGATCTTGGATAAAACAACTTGGGGGAACTTTGCATATGGACCTCACATATGCCACCACTCTTGTGTTTGGAGGTGAGAATAGAGGACTTTACAGGGAAACTCAATTGGCCTACATCATTAGTGATGAAACAAACCCCACCAACCATCATATTTTTTCTATTGACACTGATTTGGGATCCAACCTATTGTAGCTCACTAATACTCTTGAACCTCCTCTTGAAATCAGAAAACAATTCATTATCAAGGGTGATTTTAAGGATGGAAATTTATTTTAAAATGTAGAAACCTTGGTGAATCTTACTAATCCTTCATATGCCAACCATAAATGTTTAGCGATATATTTGTAAAAATATTCAAATTTCTAAGGATTTTGTATAGTTTTTATAATTTTTTTGGCGATTTTTAAGGTAAAATAATTTTATCTTATAGAATTTGGGTGAATCATTTTTAAAATAGTGAATCTCATTTTTGGAAAAAGCATGGAAAATTAGCCCATGAACGAAATTTAGCCCCTAAAGTCATCCATGTTCATTATTCTTTGTGAAATCCCTCCTCCAACTACCTATGTTTGGAATATGTTCTTTGATGGAGCCTCTTCTAAGAAATGTGATGTTGTTGGACTGGCCTTTGTTTCACCTTGTCAATACACTATACCTTTGTCCTACAAGCTAGAATTTGAAACTATAAATAATGTGGCAGAGTATGAAGCTCTTGTTTTGGGTTTAAGGGCCACAAAAGACATGGGGATTGAAGAGCTATAAGTATTTGGGGATGTAGAACTAATTGTTCATTAGATCAAAAATATTTATCAAGCCAAGCACCCTAGGCTTAAGACTTACAGAAATGAAGTATGGGACCTAGTTGACAGTTTCTTCCTAGCTTTCAACATTTCATTTATTCCAAGAGATGAGAATACCATGGTTGATTCTTTGGTTGTTTCAGCAAGCCATTTCAGAGTCCCATTTCCACCTAAACTCAAGTATTATGTAGGGGTGAAATATAGACCCTTTGTACCTAAAAATATCAAGCATTGGAAGGTGTTTGAGGATGATAATGAAATCAAAAAGCTTCTTGAGTCTGTTTTTGAGTTCTCTACATTACATATTGATAAGGATCATGATTCTAAAACTTTCCCTCATGCTGATGTATTTTCAAATAAAATTTCTAATCACCATATTGTTCATTTTCCTAGCAACCACATTTTGAAGGGACTAGTTCCTTTGGAAATATTGTTTGATGGGACTGATGTGGCAGTAAAGTTTAGAGGTTCAGTTGATGATGTTGAAGTAGCTGAGTACAATATTGGTATAGAAAAGGATCCTAAATTTGTCAAGTTGTCAAGAAGTTTGTCAAGAGAGCAAAGGGCCGAATATGTTAAGTTGTTAAAGGCATTTGTTGATGTGTTTGCCTAGACATATGAAGATGTTAGGACATATGACACAACTTTCATTGATCACAAGATCCCATTAAAGGAAGAGTCCAATCCATTTAGGCAGAATTTGAGACAAATAAATCCTATGTTGTTGCCCATTATGGAGAAGGAGGTTAAAAAGATTTTGGATGGCCAGATTATCGTTCCTTTGAGGTATTTTGAATGGGTGGCCAACTTGGTCCTAGTAAAGAAGAATGGAGAAATTAGACTTTGTGTGGATTTCCGAAATATGAACAGAAGCTCTAAAAAAGATAATTACCCATTGCCCAAAATGGAACACATATTACAAAGGGTGATAGGGGAATCCAGGATGTCTATGATTGATGGATTTTCTGGCTACAATCAAGTCGTTGTCTTACTTGAAGACAAAGAGAAGACAACCTTCACCACTCCTTGGGGTACATTCATGTATGCTAATATTCCCTTTGGATTGATGAACGCGGAAGCAACCTTTCAGTGAGCCATGGACATATCTTTTATTGGAGAAAAGGACAAGTTTATGTTCATTTATTTGGATGAAATAAAACTGTTCTCACAATCTGATAAAGAACATTATGATCATCTGAAAAGATTCTTCTTGAAATGCAAAACTTTGGTCTCTCTTTAAATCCCTTGAAGTCATTATTTTCCATGAAAGAGGGGAAACTGTTGGGGTACATTGTGTCAGTTGAGGGGGTAAATATTGATCCAAGTAGGGTAGAAGTTATCCAAGCTTTGTCACTCCCTAGATCCAAGAAAGAGGTTCAGTATTTTTGGGGGAAAATTAATTTTTTGAGAAGGTTTGTTTCAAATTTTACAGAGTTGGTAAAGTTTATCACAACCATGTTGAGGAAAGGAAATGAAATCAAATGGACCATTGAATCTTGTAACTCTTTTGACAAAATAAAGAAGGCCTTGATTGAAGAACCTGTGCTAATCGGTCCTAACTACTCCAAGGAGTTTCTGATTTTGCTTCATTTGACACAGTAGCAGTTGTTTTATTGCAGAAAAATGTCAAAGGGTTAGAGAAGCCCATTTCTTGTTTTAGTAGGGCACTGAGAGATGTTGAAATAAAGTATGACATCATGGAAAAGCAAGCTTATGCTTTAGTTAAAGCTCTCAAAGCTTTCAGAGTTTATGTGCTACATTCAAAATTCATTGCATATGTCCCTTCACTACTACATTTGGGTCAAATTCTGACGGCACGTTCGATGCAATTGCCACTTTCTATTGTTGGAAGACTGACAAACCTCGGACCCCCTCAAACATCGTTTCACATGATGTCATTTTTTCGATGACCTAATTTTCACTTCTCTTGCGACATTTCAAATGTGGCAAGAGAGACGTTGCAAATGTGGCAAGACCGACGTTTCAAACGTCACAAGAGAGACGTTGCAAATGTGGCAAGAGAGACGTTGCAAACGTGGCAAGACCGACATTTCAAACGTCGCAAGAGAGATGTTGAAAATGTGGCAAGAGAGATGTTGCAAATGTGGCAAGAGAGATGTTTCAAACGTGGCAAGACCGACATTTCAAACGTGGAAAGTGAGACATTGCAAACGTGGCAAGTGAAACGTTTCAGTGGTGGCAAGACCGATATTTCAAACGTGGCAAGTGAGACGTTTCAAACATTGCAAGAGAGACGTTCTAAAGGTGGCAAGACTGACAGGAGGAGGTATTAGCTCCGACGTGGTTGATATGGGAGTGACACTCTTGAACGTCGGAAGAACGACGTCCATCAGGTGGCAACAGCGACGACCAAGAGTTACTAGCTCCGACGTGGTTGATATGGGAGCAACAATCTTGGAGGTGGAAAGAGAGATGTCTCGGACATGGCAATAGTGACAGGAAGAGAGTGAAATACGTCACAATTGCCACCTTTTTGTAGGTATTTAAAAAAAAATACAATATCAATATCAAKACCTAATAGTCATTCCAAGACCAAAGGAGGAGTAAGTCATATAGGTGTCAGCTAGTGACAGCATACATGGAAATTTCTTCCTGCTTCATTAACATTTTCTTCAAAATTAAATTCATGACAATGAAAAGACAGAACTTATTTGCAACCTTCAGTGCACACTTTAGCTTCAGTCACTTCAACATCCATGCTATCTCGCCTTTCACTCTCAAGCCAAGTGGGAGATTGCATCTCCATTTTATTTAAGTTCAAAGATTCATCATCATTTATGACAACAATCTATTCATAAGGATGGTCTTTGAATTCAGCCAAATGATGCAGAATAGGAGGCACACATTCACTCAACAATTATGATACATATTTTGAGCAATCTGCATCATTGACAGATTGTTGTTCGTTGTTGATGAATAGACAAATATCTTCTTCTTGAAGCTACACTTCATCTTGTTCTTAAATCTTTGATTCACCT
>JZKD02S1884206.1:327501-348202 GCA_000966675.3 Picea glauca
TAGAAATCTATCCAGGAGGTAATTGAATCAGCTGCCAAATATTTGAACCAACTCCTAACATCTCTCGTCAAGGAATGACAAAATATCCTCATAAAAACATCATCATGCTTGATTTCTAAGTAATCAATGTAGTCTTGAAATGTTGTAATATTCTCTTATGGTGTAAATGCGTCATCTCCATTGAACCTAGGAAGTTCTTTAGGATATATGGTAGGCATGTCATGAAAGACTAATGAAATTCACCCTTTTCACCCTCTTTAATTCTTTTCCTAGCTCTAATGTTTTCTGACATTCTTCCCCACAGACTTATACTAAAACAAATATCTATTTTTTGTTCACTGAGAAGACCCACAAACCCTTTTTGAAGCGTCGTTATTATAGAAAACTTGTCGCAACATCTGTCAAATGCAACATATTTATAGATTTTGTAACGTCGCAATTCCAACGTAAAAAAGTCCTAAGTGACCGTTGGTATTTTGACTTGGTGAACATACTAAGGTGACTGTTGGAGGGGAAAACCTAGTTTCGCAAACGTCGCAATTACGACATACATTTTCACAAACGTGGAAAGAGAGATGTTCCAGTGGAAAACGTGGCAAGAGCGACGTTAACGTGGCAAGACCGACATTAATGTGGAAATTGCGACATACATCTTCACAAACGTGGCAAGAGTGGCGTTCCAGTGGAAAATGTGGCAAGAGAGATGTTCCAGTGGAAAACGTGGCAAGAGTGACGTTAACGTGGCAAGACCGACGTTAACGTGGCAATTGCGACATACATCTTCAAAAACATGTCAAGAGTGATGTTCCAGTGGAAAATGTGGCAAGAGAGACGTTCCAATGGAAAACGTGGCAAGACCGACGTTAACATGGCAAGACCGACGTTAATGTGGAAATTGTGACATACATCTTCACAAATGTGGCAAGAGAGACGTTCCAGTGGAAAATGTGGCAAGAGAGACATTCCAGTGGAAAACGTGGCAAGAGCGATGTTAACATGGCAAGACCAATGTTAATGTGGCAAGAGCGACGTTATCGGGCAACATGAATTTTTTTTTATATAAATTTCCTCTATTTTGCGACAATATGGACAATTTTGTCCATAACGCCGCAAATAAAACGTCGTAATTTTTACAATATGTAGTAGTTCTTTAGCCTCCATGAAGGAGATCCTCATTCAGCCTGACATAGACGGAAGAAGGATCAAGTGGATTGCCAAAATCCTTGAATTTGATCTTGAAATAAATCCTACCAAATTGGTTAAAGGTCAAGGTTTAGCTAGGTTGTTGGCTTAATCTAATTATAAATCCTTTGGGGTCAATTTCATCAACAGTTGTTCAGAGAATCAGCAAGTTGAGTTATCTTATGAAGATCCTAAAGTCACACCCTCATTAGCAAGATGCACTTGGTACAAAGACATTATATTTTTCCTATAGAAGTTACAGCCTCTGGATGGCATGGGAAAGATCAAGGTAAGATATTTGAAGCTCAAATCAATTATATATTGTCCGATTGATCAAGTTTTATATTGGAAAGACCCTTTAGGAGTTCTTTTGATATTTCTAGACCCACAGGAAGCCCAAAATATTATGTATGATTGTCATGACAATTTATGTGGGGGTAATCACTTCTGGAGAACCACAGCCTACAAGATTCTCAGGGTTGGGTATTTTTGGCCTAGTCTCTTCACTGATGTCTATGCAAAGATCAGGTCTTGTGTCAAGTGTTAGAAATTCTCTAGAAAGCAACAACTCAAGTCTTTTCCATTAAAGCCTGTGGTAGCTTCAGGACCCTTTCAGCAGTGGGGCCTAGATTTTATTGGGGAAATTCATCCTGCTTCAAGTGGTCAGCGTAGGTGGATCATGACTGCCACAGACTACTTTACTAAGTTGATTGACTCCATCCCCACAAGAAATGTTTCCCACAATATAATCATTGGATTTATTGAAGATATTATGGCAATATTTGGTTGTCCAAACAGAATTGTCACTGATAATGCTGCAGCTTTCAAGGCTGAACCATTGATTAAGTTTTGTGAATAGTTTGGAATCACATTGATTCACTCTACTCCTTAATATCCCCAAGGGAATGGAATGGCAGAGTCCTCTAACAAGAGCGTTATTAAGATCATCAAAAGACTATTAGAGGAGAACAAGAAGGCATGGGATTCGAAGCTTAAATTTGCTTTGTGGGTTGACAAAGTGACAACAAAGAGATCTCTCGATATCTCTCCTTTCCAGCTTGTATATCGATTTGAAGCCATTTTTCCTTCTTGTCTTGTCTTACCTATGGAGAAATTATTCCAATATTATCAAGGAGAACCAAATGATATGATTAGGAGAATACAGCAGCTGGTAGAAGTGTAGCAGACTAGAGAGAAACTACTGGACAAAGCATATAACCATCAACAGAAGATCAAGCAAGCATTTGATAAGAAGGTGACCAAAGATGATTTCCAGCTGGGAGATATAGTACTCAAGTGGGATGAACCTAAACAAGACAAAGGCAAGCACAGTAAATTTGAGGCTTTGTGGATCGACCACTTCAAAATTTCTGACGTTTTTTCAAATTACACTTACAAGCTGCAGGATTTGAAGGATATTGAATTTTTTGGTAGCCCTGTAAATGGGAATTTTTTGAAAAAGAAATTACTTAATCCATGAGTGGATTCCCATGTCATTGTAAATATCATTTTTCTCTTGTTTTTAGTTTTTATAAGTGACTCCATAACACAACAGCTAAGGCACTAGAACTATTGGTTCTTGGTAGCTCGCAGGGAGCATACCATCCCCTGTGGAGCCAAATGTTATCACATGAATTTGTCAGAGTCCTATGGGTTTGTGGTTTCTACCTAAGTCTGTAATTTTTCCCTGTCTCTATCCTTTTCGCAGACCAAGTCTTAATTTTCCCTTTCAGTCGACAAAGTCATTTTTGTTTTCCCCTTTGTGTTTGAGCACTCATCTCCTTGGCCTCTATCATTGATCCTTTTGTCTTCCCAAACCCACATCCATGTGTCCAAATCCTTGATCATGTAGGTCGCAGAATCGAACACAAAGTGCATCTTTCTCAAATAATTTGTTTCGGGATTGAAGCATAACCAGAAGGCAGTTTTAATATTTCAGCGTTGAATTTGCCAAAGTTGTCGAAGTGGTCGAAGGCTTGAAGTCCTAAAGGCCCAAAATGGATCTGAGTCATTGATCAGCAAGAGCCATGTGTCATCATATCCCTAGCTCCAGAGAATTTGCTTGGAGCAAATAAAGTTTGACTATTGAAAGGCTCGAAGGCCGATCCG
This sequence comes from Picea glauca, assembly GCA_000966675.3. Classification (NCBI taxonomy): domain Eukaryota; kingdom Viridiplantae; phylum Streptophyta; class Pinopsida; order Pinales; family Pinaceae; genus Picea; species Picea glauca. The sequence goes on from JZKD02S1884206.1 coordinate 330,793, forward strand.
CGAAGCAAATCTCGTTCATTGTTTTGAAAGGGAAGATATGATCCATTGATTTGGAGGGGGAAGATTTGAGTCATTGATCATGAAATCCTCATCCAATATCATGATATCGATGGCCATATTCCATTGTGGGAACGCAACATGCTCAGGCAATAATTTTCTTGAGTGGTCCCGCAATTGAAACCATGGTAAGTCAAGAGTGATACATGGCGAAGGGAGATGGATTGTGGGCCCAAAAGAGGTATAAATCCAAACCACCTTTGAGCATCCCTGCAATCACGTGCTCATATAACATCCTATCCAAGAGCAACGCATAGTCATCCCCTGAGAATTAATCCGCGTCAGAATCTCGAGATACCATTTGGGATAAGGCGTTGGGTCACAGCCCAAGGTCACATTGGAGCAAGGACAAATTCACAGGGTGCTCATCCTCTGCTCCATGTCCACGGCTCTTAAAGTGCCAAATTTGGCATCATCTCCACATAGGGTCTTATGTATCCCAGAATTGGTGAACGGGTAAACTTCAACAGTTGCACCTCAAACAACATAATCATTCCAGCCACATTTCTCGATCAGACCAATGGCCCCTTGTTCGTATGTTCATTTAGCATTGCATTTAATCACAGAAAGTAGTCATCCCTTGGTTACCTAGCCTAGTCTCGATCTTGAGGAGATATCAGTTAATGGACACAGATTTGGTGGTTGAAACTTCAAATCACTCCATAAATGGAAGCAGTCTGAGAGTGGTCGTGAAGGCACACCTACGATCTGAAGCTTCCTTATGGGAATTTTTCCCTGTAAAGCACATAACTATGCCTGGCTCGCATCTGACATAATGAGGTCTGCACAACCTGACAAAGTGGGCATCGACTAAAGGCTTTGAAGGAAGTGATCTGATCACATTCCTGGTATTTTCATCAGTTTTGAGTATATATACTCAGTTTTAATATTTTGTAAAGGTCGAATGGTTGAGCTAGGCTCCCTGATATTGTAATATTTTGATTGAGAACAATTGGTTCTCTGGTTATGTATTGTTTTTTGAGACATCTTGGTTAATCTAAGTCATCTTTCTTACTCCATCTTATTTGCCACTGATACTGAGAAAATTCATGTTTGATTGATTCACATGGATTATTTTGGTTGTATTATGATAAATGTTTGATTATAGTACTACTATGATTTCTTTCAGCTTCCTTGAATTTGAATCCAAGAGAACCTTGTGTTTAAGTTTTTCCTCCTTAGACTATTGGAAACTTTGATGTTCATAGAATACCTCTACACCTTTCTCACTAAATCTTTCCCCTACTCACCCTTACTCCAACTTACTGACTGAAGTTGATTCAAGACCTCAATGGTTGGTGCGTGCTAGTCCAGATTTCTGAGTTAGAATTCTATTATTATTGAGTTTTCTCCATTTGACCAGTCAAAACTCAATTACTTGTGTCATATAAACTGATGGGTATTGGGATTACCTTCAATGCAATATGAAGGTGACTTATATTGCTAAAATTACCTATAGGTGAGTACAAGATAATTCCATATCCATTACCTTTGTTTGAGAATGAGCCATCGAAATGCATGTTCCACATACCATGTTCTAAATCAATTTTTTCTAAAGTTTTGTCACCCTCATCAACAAAGATATAGTACACCCCTAATTCTTACTCAACATAATTTACATTCGGTTGAGTAATAATCTCTATGTATGGTGAAATTATTCCTTCTCTTAGGACTATGATATTCTTTCCATTCCAGGGAATGGACAAGTGTGCTCCGTCAAGAGAAAGATATCCACCTGTTAGGGCTTTCCAGTCTCTTCCTAAGATAATTTAATAGTTTCTTACTGGCATGTCGATTACCTGGATGCTAAGGGTTGTCCTTATTTCAGGATGTGCACACAGAACTAAAGTTACGTATTTGATTTCACCTATTGTTGATTGTTGGAAAATGTTATAGGAGATCATGCTTCTAGAATTATAATTAGTACATGGTAGGCCTAGCTCTTCCATGATGATTTTTGGCACTACGCTTAGGCCTGAACTGCCAAACAATGGGCTATATTATCCATAATTTTTACATAAATGAAAAATGGATGGTTTTTTACAGGGTGTCTAAAATTATTTACACATATCTTATTTACAGTGGAATCCTCTTCTTTTATTTCTTCACAAAGGTTGGCTATGGTGGAAGTTTTTCCTTCCATAAAATTATTGAGATGTTTTTGTTGTTCAAGGACAGCAACCATGTCCAAAAGAGTAGCATCATCCTTGATATTATCCAATTGGTTAAAGATGTTATACTTGGAAGAGAGAATAAGGGAAGGAACTCCTTGACTCTCAGGAATTTTGACAGTTTGTGCATTAGTACCTTGTGAAGATGAGGTTGGACTCTAGAGTGGAATAAGTACGAGGAGGATCATATTTTCCCTTAGGATCATAAGATTTGTTCCTAGTATTTATAATCATAACATCTTCTGGTTCTTCCCAATATAGAATAGCAATAGTGGTTTCGGGCTTCTTTCCAAATATTTTGTCTCTGGCACTCTTCTTAACTTCACAAGTACTTTATTCATGATTTTCTTCCCAGAAGTTACACCAACTGCAAGACATGATGGATTTGGGTTGAAATTTGTTCTCATTTGTATTCCTAAAAGGTGTCGAGGAATAATAAGACTACCTGGGAGTAAGTGAGGGAACATTCCCCTTTCAATCATAGGCTATCATTCAGTTTTTCATATCTTGTACAAGGTGTAGGAGGGCAAACATATATGTTTGTTTGACTGAGTCTCCTTTAGGGAGACTTGTTCTTTCAAGTTGATCTTTGTACTCTAGGAAAGTGTGGAGAGCAGATCCAAGATTGTCAATAGCCGTTTCTTTAAGCCTATGATGATAAGGAGAAGGAATCACATAATAGTAATGCATGAAAGCGGCTTGGTTTTGAGGGAGGATTAGTTTAGGGATTTGATTGTATAATTTGGTGAAGAAGAGATTAAAGGACTCAATAGTCTCACCATATTTGTAATAAATATTGTTATATTCCCTTAACTATTCGGCCAGGTTTTTGGATTGTCCATAAGTGGACTTGAACCAATCAAATAACTCTTCCCAAGTAAAAAGGATCTTTGGAGGGAGATCAAAGAAATCATGTGTTGCTTTCCCTTCAAGGGAGTTGACAAATAAGTGCATGCATGTATCATTATCGTTAGCCTCGATATTATGGAAAGCATTAGAAAATGATACTATATGTTCGTTTGTAGAAACAATATTATTCCCTGAGAACTTAGGAATATAATCTTTAAATTTTGGTAACGGGCAAGTAGCAGGTGCTAGATTCAAGGAAGAAGATATGTGCCATGGGGTGGTTGTAGCATCTTCCTCAAACTGAAAAATCTCGTACTTCTTTATAACTTTAGCAGGGTTGGTATCCGATTATATAGGAACTTGATGACTATATAGACTACCAATTACCAATGAGGTCAAAGGTTGGGATGATGAAGTGCCTCCAACACCACTAACACCACCCGCGGATGCCATTTTGAAAGTGATGGGTAAGGGAGAAAAGGGTGAGCTGGAAGAGTCAGACAAAGTCCTCTTTAGAGTGCTTTCTTGGGTCAACAAAATGGATTTTCTCCTTCCTATTTCAATGATAGAAGTAGCTTCGGGGAAAAATACTCTTCTTCTTCTAGAAATGCGAGAATTTGAGGACATGAAAATGAAGACCAAAGACTTAGGAAAAGGGAGGTTAATGTTGATTTCTAGGTTGCCTTTGTCTAGCTTCCCAACATTCATGGATACTTATATCTTGTTCAACTACTTCCCAAGAGCATTCTAGCTCGGCCCGGGCACTAATAGTTTCTAGAATGGTATTGAATAAAATCAAGGCAATGTTAGTTTGGTCTTTAAGACCGTGTTCAATATTAGGCTACCTTTTAGAAGGAATTTGCATGAGAAAAAACATTCAAAGAGTAGTTGAAAGAAAAAATAGAAAGATCAAAGATAATCATGAATACAATCAACTATAGAGATATGGAATATCTCCCTAGTATGTTTGACAAATAAATATTGAGTAAAATGTATGGGACACCTTCCTCAATCATTTTCAAATCCTGCCTAGCCAGGACAAGATAGTTTGCAATGTCACCCGGGGTTTATAGCCTCAAAACATTCACTCAATCCGCAAGTATTAATTACAAGGATCAAGGATGGTTTTATGATTTGTATATGTTGCAATGTAAAAATAAAATTTATACCAAAACTACAAGAATGTATACAACTTTTACAATAAAGTAAACATGGAAATAGAAAACCAAAGGAAGAACCAAGTCATGAAAACACATGTATGAGATAGAACAATAATCTGAATTTATTTCATTCTGAGATACAATAAGTATATTTCTCTTTGCAAACCCCAGCGAGGGTATGGACCAAAGTTAGATTTAGAGGTCTTCGATGGGCACCATACAAAAAGACTCTGACAGTAAAATAAAATTGAAACTAATGATCTGGATCAACTTGCCACAAAATGTTTCCATTTGAATATGCAAGATATTCTTTATCAACCATGAAAATTAATTCACAAATAGATAAGAATACACATACTATCAAGGATGAATCAAACACCTTTAAAACAATTTGTTGAAATGTGTGATTCAGTTTTGAATCTTGTTGCCTTCAATAAGACCCTATTGTCATCAAGAGGATTAGTCTTTCAAGTAAACTCATAAATGAATGAAAACTGAAACTGTCTCATTTAACTCAAGAGAAAACCTTAGTCTTGTTTTTCTCCTTCTATTCTCCCCTTGTATCTTCTTCTCATAAAACCTTTATTCTTTTCAATAAGTTGAGGTAGTTCAACTACTTTCTTTAGTTAAGTCAAATTAGCTTAACTAATTAGTTTATGGAGAAATAATTAATAATAATATATAAATAAGGGTCTAATTAATAATAACTAAATAGGTGGGACCCCTTGTGACTCCCATCATTTTCTTTTCCAATAATCAAATATAAAATGTAAACTAGTCATTTGGATCATATAACACCTTTGTAGCTAGCATGGATATCATTTACGCTGAATATTTAAATATCAGCAAAATTTAAGACCATATCCAAAATATATATATATATATATATATATATATATATATATATATATATATCTTATCCAAAATAAAGCTACTTGTCCAAAATATGTTGAAAAATAGAAAACATTGTCTTCATCACTGAATATCATAAAAAACACATTTAGAATCCATATTTGTTGCTTTGTGAGGTATATTTTCTCTTCTCACCGTTGTCTCCTCTTGAATTTTCTAAGGTAGCCTTTGGTTGGTTAGACCCCTGGGGATGTATTGTGTTGATCACATGGGAGCAGTCATCTTTTATGTGGAGGCGTGAAGACACAAACTTAGAAGACTCTATGGATGGAATGGAGGGGGAAGTTGTTGTTTTTCCTTTGTCTTGCACAGGTTGCGAGATATCAGTTTTCAATATTTTGCTGGTGTGTGAGGACTATATTGGTGAAACAACATGAGCAATTTGAACATTGGGATTAACTGGTGGTGGTAAAGGAACTGACATAGTGGGCCAACCACGGTGGTGAGAGACACACTGGTGGACAATTGTTTGCCAACTGTCATTAGCGGGGACTTCGGGATGCAATGACACATGTGGAGGAATGGGAATGCTAGGAAAAATTTTGAGGAGGTTGAAATGAGGGTTTGTCAGGTCGGGGATTCAAGATACCATGGCCAAACAAATTAAAAGACTGAGCTTGAAACAGTTGGTTTAACTCTTGTGGATCAGAATTGAAATGAATAGAAAATCGAGGCCTTCTATGGCCTCGCTGGCACTTACCTCTGCCTATGTTATTTCGGCCATTACTGCCCCTACTGAAAAAACTCATCTTGTAGCAATAATTAATCGGTCATGAAATTCTTAATAACCCATACATGAGAATCTTCTTACATAAATTAATATTTGTCTCTATAATTTACTACAAGACACATGCAATCCATCCATAAAATACCATTTATTAATTGCCACATGAATAGGAAATTGATAGGGTCAATGGCAGTATGGAGGGTTTGTATTGAGCGTAAAATGATATCATGGAGGGGGGAAATTCATGAATATTGTTCAGGCAATCAATCAAACAATCAAATTGTGTATACAACTAGCTCACAAAATACCAATCATCACTTAACTTACACATCATCCTTTCTTTTCCACACAGACTTTTCTTTAAAAATGAGTAACAATAGAATAGGGAGTGAAAAATGCAATTGGGATAATGAAGGGAGTGTATTTTGCATAAAATTGTATAATGGAAAGGACTCCCATGGATAATTTTCTATTAATATATCAATCAATGTCATTTCCATCATCAAAATTTAAACTTTTTCATTGTTTCAAAATTGAATTTCAACACTTTGTTTCCAAAATTTCAGAACTGATATTTCACTTCCAGGTTGTTCATTTGCATCTAGACTTTGTATTGCACAGGAATAATTTCATACCCATTTTCTCAGTAAACATTCAACAATAGTAACATAGCTTGTGCGCAACAGGGTCGAGGGGTGAGAAACATCATAACAATCATCAAAATAAAGACAACAACAATCAAGGAATGGATGGACTGTGATTTCACAATATCAACTCTAGTACATTAAAATTACTGTAGGGTTCCACGAAGTGGCCACAAAAGGGATTCCTTCATATAACATAATTCAAAATTGAAACTTCAATTAACAACGCTCATTAAATCCTTTTCATTATGGATCACAAAACCTATTCAACGCATATATAATTTACCCACACAAGTATTCCTTTCATACAAAATCGAACAAACAATAGGTTGTATCTCTTACCAATGTTTTGTAATGTTGTCATCACCCCAATATCTCCAAAAGAGAGACTGTATTATCAGAAAAATGACTAGGGTTAACATTCTTCTTGTTTTGCACAAAAAATAATCAATCAAACTGATGACCAAAAGGAGCATGAATAGTACCTTTCATTAATTTTGGGTTGGCCATCTTTTACGATAATCTCCAATGCACATGGTTCAATATGCAACAATGGACAATAAGGTGGTAGAAGCAAGTGGTCTAACAAAATGAGGGTTTGGCCAGAAGGATCATGGAAGGCTTAATCCTTCACAAAAATACACATTAATACTCACAGAGCAATGACCAAGGCGCAGGCACAACATGCACAAAAACCAACCACTAAAATGACAAGTAGAGTGTCCATATAATCCACAGGTAAGGAGCAGTGATATGCTCTTGTTAAACAGGGAAGAAACCAAAACAAAAAACTAGAGGCAAGACAGGCTCAGGAGTTTCCTAACAATATTCTTTTCCATAAACAAAATTTGAACAACTATACACATCAAAATACACCACGCCTCTTTTAAATTCCATGGTTCAAATACAACCACCACAGGAAACCAAAACCTTGCAAATAACCAATACACAGTCTGAATTCATAACAGCTTTGGAAATGCACAGACCGTTAGAAAATAAGAGCCAATTGTTGACTTAAATAGAAGAGTGAATGTTCATGGATGGAAAAGCAATAAAACCCCATACATGTGTAAAATTGCTAAGGAAAAAAGACCAGCCTGTATACTTCCTTCATGACTGAGCAAAGCGGAGTAGCAGCAACCAACAAGAGAAAATTAAAAATGACTAGGGTGGCGAGCTCGAGGTGGGTTAGAGTGACATGTATTTACTGCACGTCGCTTCTACATTCATGTTTTCATTAATGACCAGTATAAGAAGGGCCACTATACAACTTATCAACCATTAACATCCAAAATCAACTTAATACAAGCCAAATATAGCACAGTTTTCCAATGCTCCAATTTTGCAAATGCACCAACCCTTTCCATTATTTCCATTTTACATATAACAAAACTTTTCTAGGGATACCAAAGAACAACCAAACCTACAATTAAACCAATGCACGCAACACTTGTAGCAAGGGTCAAGGTGACCACCAAGCTATACACCATATAAAATATAAAAATTAAAATTGGAGTGTAGATTTTCATCCATTCAAAGGCAGCATAGTCACATTTTGTGAGAGATAATTTAGACAACATCGTTTCCTGTTTAGTCACCTTGCCCATTTCTTCGTGTAATAATTATTTTGACAACATTTTAAAGCAAATAAATTGTAGAGTTTGTGTCTCAACCAAGGCATAAGCATATGAAATGTAAGTGTCTCTTCTCCGTCATAGTCACATAAGTCACACAAGGGGCCCCACCTATAAGTATATTATTAAATATAATTAAATAATAAGGCATTTGCAATCATTTGCAGGAAGGTACCCTATGTTGCGCTTTTGGGCGTCAACAAGGATCATTGTATATATTTGAATAGGTTGCAACCATGGAAAACAATGATGATAGAACAATCTGAATCATGATATTTAATCAAGTGAATAATGAGAAATCCATCACTATTTGGAGTACAACTTATATGCATATTGTGTATGTATTTGATCATATTTATAAAAAAAAAAAACAATTTGATGAATAGTGAGCAATCCCTACAAATCAAGATATCAAGATGTGTGTCTAGAATATGCAATGCACCAGTAGAGAATTATTATGCCCAGATGTATGGCTTAAGGTGTAATTAAAGTGTTGTGCTATATTAGTTATGAAATTAAAGTTATATACAAATCAAACTAGAAACAACAACAAAATGAGTTGAATATTAACCAAATCATTTTTTTAATGACCAAGTCGTTCCATGAATATGTGCATCGATTTCTATGAGAGAGACTTGAAATTATGTATGTGTTTAAATATTGCAAGGAAATGGTGCATTCATCTCATGCGTTGACTAAATATATCATTAATGGCATTGATTTGCTTATCTTAAGTGTAATAACCCATAGATGAACTAATAAAACATGAAACCCTTGTCTTATGAAGTGATAGAAAATTAAAGTGTTATTTTGCTGTGTATTTCCAAGAATTTGATGAGAAAAAATCCAAGTGAAATATTGCATTAAGCACATTAGAGTATATTGTAAGAAAGATAGGTTATATCTAAAAAGTAGCAACTTATTTCTAAGATGTATACTCAAGATTTCAGCTAGGTAGGCTAGCTTACTTATGCAAACCTTAAATATTATGTAGCATAAGATAAAGGGTTAGCATAAGTGGGATCCAAGAAAAAAAATTTTTCAATTAAATGTAAACTCAAATCTAGCAATTTAATTCAAAAACAATTAATCTTGAAAGAACCTCAAATTGTTTGTTAAAGCAAAAATTAAAAGAAAATGGGGAAAATTAAATTTGGGATGGTTAGAAAATAAATGAGAAAATCAAATGATTCTATTGGGCATGGAGTCTAATCCATTCATGGAGTAGATTTCATATTCACCTTTGATGTTGAAGTCCCCATACATATCTTGGAGAAGGATTTATGAGCATCAAGTTAAGGAAAACTAGTCTACACAAGAATCACAGGGAGCAGAAACTAATTATAGATTCATCCTAAGTATTGCAAACTTAAGTAATTAAAGCATAAATCTATGGTAAGAAGTTAAGACCCTTAGATATTCAACTTCAATATTAAATAGCTTCAAAAAATACAAAGAAATAAAATATACATGCATCATATCTTATTTGTATTTCTTGCATTGCAATATCCCTTTCCTCTATGTCTCTTGTATGCAAAAAAACTTATATTATTAACCTAGAACAACATACTCAAAGAGAATAGATAAGAAACTACAACAAAATTGAGTAAAAATAGTCTTCCAATTGATCTCCAACCATGAGAAATGAGGGAGGATCCATCCTTATATATATAAGGAACCTCACAAAACCATGAATCACAAACCATGTACTTGTACAATACCATGTGTCAATACAATGTGCCCAAGAAAAATCATGAACTAAAAGAAGAGGGATTCTCAATACCATGGTCTAAAACGATTTTGAGTCAATAAAATAATATATCATGAAATAACCAAATCAAACACGTGAGTTGAGTAGTCAAAGAGAAAAGGTATGCTCCACAAGATGCTCCAACCACCTACATGTGTGGCTAAGAGAGAGAAAATGTTATGTGCATGTGCGGCTCCAAAATGCGGTGATAATTTTGAAATGAAAGATTCAACAACATCATAACTAGGTCATTTTTTTCCTAATATTCTATTATAACCCCATTTCAAAAATCACGTGGCCATCATGCATGTAATGGTGTTGATCTAATGGAATTATGGGTACTTCGTCAAAAGATAGCTTCCCATAAAGTTGGCTTCCCTAAAAAATGTTCTCTAACCACCTCAACACCTCAAGAAATGGTTCAAGAAATCAAGTATATCCTCTAGGAATGGTCCATTTAGTATATGATGATGATCTTGCATCCCTATCATTTCCCAATACACTAACATGTATCCCAATGTAGTTTCACTAATCCCAAGGCATAGTGCATGGATTCCAATGTGGGTTTCCCACCTATAATAATGAATCAAGTCTCAAAGAAAATCATTAGTCAATGCACATTACGTAATCACTACTAACAACATCTTAACATAGGTTAACTTTATAAATTGCCTAATTTTACCATGGTGGGACAACTTTACCCCTATTACATGTGTCAATTCCTAGTACATGAAGTATTTTCGAGGTCACTAGGTTAGAGATAAGTAAAAATGATGAATTATTGATGTAAAGGGAAGGGAAACCTTATATTTTGACCCTCAAAGTCATTTTTAATGATGTGAAATGTCTTTTACTAGTCCAACTAGCGTTTTTGGGCTAGGTATCTTCATTATTTATACTTATAATCCTTTTGAGAGGGATATATTCTGAGGGTTACCACCTCAACACATTTTTGCTCCCCCTTGTTGAATTTTTCTTTGGTTTTTCCTAGTCCTTTTCTTTAGATATGCATTTTTAGCATAGGAATTTGGGGTTGGCCCTTTTTAGTGAAGTGACATAGCTATAGCCTCTATTTTTTTACTTTTATCATTTTTTCTCTTTCCTCTAGCCTTTTTTGGCTTACATTGTTCTTCAACGTATTCGATTAGACCTTGTTGGATGACATACGATAAGTCAAATATAAGTGGGGATAATATTTTTTTATGAATTGGATGGTATTGAAAAGGAAAAACATGGAAAATGTTGAATGTGGTTAGGATATGAATACTCTACTCAACTAGATCACCATTAGTATGATTTGGCCTAAGTCAAGACAACACTTATCTAAGGAAAATTATGTCCCCCCATGGTATAACGAGATAAAATAATTAAATTATTAACATTATTAAGTGTTATAAGATTGTATCAATGTTTAGTATTTTCATGACAAGGTAAGAAACCATCACACCACATGTAACATCCCTGGTTTAATACCCGCAAATTAAAATTTAATTGTATAAATTTCTTTTAGTCAAGTGAGTCGATATGTTTGGGGAAAAGAGTTTGTATTGATTGATATGGCCAAGGGACAAATTGTATATTATGGACATTGATGATCCGGATTATTTTCGGCATGAAACGAGAGCGGAGATATAATAAACAAATGTACAGAGATGTATCAGATATCCAATAATATAACAGATATTTATCAGAGATATAATCATAAACACAGAGATACAATAATACACAATTTCTATTAATGAGCGAAATGTACAAAACTGTAGAAATACAAAGTGAAAGACTCGCTAGAATGGTGGCATATTATCTTTGAGAAGATATGTGAAGGATACTCACATTCGCAATAAGATGATGTTACAATGAGGCTCCAAAGGCCTTTTTAAAATAAATAAAGTCCAAAACCCTAACCACAGAAGATGAAAAGCCAACAGTTTTGTGGACCCCATTTTGGGTAGTTTGGTGTATCAACATCTCGGGGGCATAAATTTGGCATACGATCTTCATTTGGTGTGCATGATAGTGTTAGGACCATACAATTTACCTTTTTGCTCACACTTTTTGCCACCATTACACTCTTGTTTCACTCACATTTAAACTCATATTATCACTTTACCCTATCTTTCCAAAGGTATACAACGTCTCTTCTCTTTACTATATGTTTAATCTGTTTTGCATATAATTTTACATTACTCTCGTACATAACCATTGATCAGAAATGTATAAGTGTTGAAACAATTTCAACTGCAGATTAGCATTGAGGCCTATTGCTAAAACAGTTAAAGCACGCAAACCCTGTGGCTGAAACAGTCTGTGGACTATGATGTTGAAACAACAACTCACACAGAAGAAGTTGTTACACTCTCCGTGGTCTATGATGCTGAAACAACAACTGCTACACTCTTCATGGTCAACGATGCTGAAAAAACAACTCACACAGAAGAAGTTGTTACACAGTCTGTGGTCTACGATGTTGAAACAACAACTCTTACAAAGTCGTTACACTCTCTGTGATCTACGATGCTGAAACAGTAATGAAGCTGTTACATTGACCACAACAGCCGCACCTTGAGCTAGCATTAACCATAGCTGATGCCTAAGACCAAGTTGTTGAAACAATCAGAACACAAATCCCGTGGCTGAAACAGCTCACGATTTGCGATGTTGAAACAGCATACAACAGAAGTAACAAGAAGACAAATAAAGAAGTTGTTACTACAGTTGCAACAGCAACACCTCACTCAACACTTGTAATAGCATTCTGTTGCGGGAGACTAGGATATCCTATTCCAATTTAGAAAGTCGATCTGACTAAGAATAGGACTCAGATGTACACCTGTAATTTGTTGATCAAATTGCATCGAAGGGATTCTCCTCTTTAAATAAGAGGAAATCATCATTAGAGATCATCTTATGTTGGGAACTAAGAAAGGATTTATAGAGAGGGACATGTTTTACTTCAGATTGTAATATGATACAGTTGACAGATGAATAAAACATTTTTCTGAGCATTTCTCTTTAGTTCCTTTCATTTCAGGGGAATATTATGAGAAGGGAGGGCCCACCTTATTCACAAGATTCACCCATTAGCTTTATAGTGTGTTAATGTTATTTCTGTTCATGCCTTGATTAATTTATGTTTTGCTGAAACACTACTTTACTGAACTCTGTTTTGCTGAAACACTAGTTTACTGAACTCTGTCTTGTTGTTACATTGTTTTCATATGATTCATGCTTGGGTAACTATTAATCATTCTAGTTAGCAATCCTGCTTGGTGAATTTATGAAAGCTTGATAATCAGAGACAGGTGCTGAAGGTTCCTGCTTCAGGAATAGGGTCTTGTTCTCTGTTAGAGATAGTTAGCCTATAGTGTATGTCAATTATTTTAATGAGTTCATGAAAGTGTGCTAATCAGAAACAGGTACTGAAGATTCATGCTTAAGGAATAGGGTCATGTTCTCTATTAAGAGATAGTTAGCCTTCAGTGTGTATCATTTATTTAAGTTAAGCAATGAGTTCATGAAGTGTGATGATCGGAAACAGGTGTTGAAGATTCCTTCTTAGGGAATAGGGTCCTATTCTCTGTTAAGAGATAGTTAGCCTTCAATGTGTGTCAATTATTTAAGTTAAGCAATGAGTTCATGAAGTGTGATGATCGGAAACAGGTGCTGAAGATTCCTGCTTTGGGAATAGGGTCTTGTTCTCTGATTACAAAATAGTTGGTCTTTCCTTTTGCAGTGTCTTGAAAGATTTCTTTTCCAGGTTGTTATTTTCTTAATGTAATCCAGGATTCTTTGGGCAATTATTTATTTAAACATTGAACTCTGCAATAGGTAGATTGCTTTCCTGTAATTCAAGTTAGAACTTCAGTTTGTTCAAGGAAAAGTGTGATTAATATGTTTTTACTACAACTCTAGGTTGCTTTTGAGATTGAGCATATATAGTGCGTGGTTACCTTTGAAATAAACAGACTTCCCTGGGTTGACAATTTATGTAGCACTTGATTGTTTAGTTAAATAAGCAATTATAGTGACCAACATTTTGGCGTCGTTGCCGGGGAAGGTAATTATAGATTTCAAAAGCACTTATGATTTTTCAGATACAAAGATTGCATGAGAGGACGCGGAGACCCCAAAGACACTGACCCTACAGGTGGCAGGGGCATAGGAAGAGGAGGAAGAAAGACCTATATTGACGAGATTATATCAAAGTCTGATTCTGCTGCTCAACAACCAAACTCTCGGAAACCAAAATCCCAACCTTCATTTCAAGCAAAATTTGAGACAGGGAAAGAAGTTTGGAGTCCTGAGATAGTCGAGAAACCAGCAAGAAACATTGAGGATAGAGAAAGCGCAGCAGGGGAGCAGACAGAAGAAAACATCAATGAGTACAATGAAGAATTTCATCATGAAGAATAGGCAGGTCCTAAAGGAGAGGTAAATGATGAAAACTCTTTTTCCACATTAGGATTTCCTATTGGTGATCTTCCTAGAGGGGAATCCCCCATGAAGAACATCCCACTCTCAGCACTACCTAACTTTCATGGTTTTTCTTCAGAGGATCCTGATGAATTCCTTTTTGAGTTTGATATATTATGAAGAAGTTATGATTACATTTCCAATGCTCAAAAATTAAAACTATTTCCAGCAACATTGAAAGGAAATGCACTAAGATGGTTCATGAGTCTTGGAGGCCATGTAATCACAACATGGGACCAAATAAAATAGAAACTCCTGAATAAATACCAGGACTATTGCCAAACAAGAGAAAAAGGGGAAGAACTATTTAAGATGATGCAGAAAGAGGATGAAAATCTGGAGGACTTTGTAGAAAGGCTACAGTATAATCTACAAAGATCTAGTCACCCCAATGTAAGTAAAGATATTCTTAAAACCATATTATTAAAAGGAGTAAGGGATGACTGTCTAGATATGTTGAATATGCTTGGAAAAGGAGACATATCTAAGGAATCATACGATGAAATTGTTAACTTATGTAAAAGATGTTCAAGAGGAGCTTCAAGAAATAGATCAAATAGCAGGGACACTACATTTTCAAGAGTCCAAAAATCAGCCAGTGGGGGAGCAACAAGAGAAGAAATAGGTAATTTACTTGAAGGTTTTAAAACTGAAATGTTAAGCTCTTTTGCCTCACAAGTTGACACCCTGTAGATTCAAAATAAGCAAGCAGAAGCAGAAGCAGCCCTGTCCATATTTTGTTCTAAATGCAGAGACAAGCACCCACGAAGGGAATGTCCATTAGACAAAAATCCAATCTACACCATATGTGATAAAGATCATGAAACTCAACAATGTCCATCTTTACCAGGGATCAAGGAAGCATTACAACCAACTGATGAAGAAGTTGAAGCTGTCTATCTGTTGACACAGAGAAGGCAATGGCAACCACGGGGACAAGGTATGAGTCATAACATGCCATTTACATATTCTAATCATTGGAATAACTATCCTTCTTTCAATCAAATGAGTTACCCTCCCTATAATCAAATGCAATATCCAAATCAAATGAATTATCCACCCATGCAACAAACTAACCCACCCTTTGTTGATTCATCAATGTGGACTCCTTGGTCTCCACAACAACAACAACCATATCAGAGCCAATGGAATCCAAATTGGAGAGGACAACAACCCTCCTTCCAAAATAAATTACCTCAATCACAATTTTTGCAACCACTCTCCTTACCATCAAGTACTCCACCAAAAAATCAGATGATGAGACCCCAGCTACCTGTACAACCTAACCCTAACCCCAATAATAAAGTTGTGCAGTGCATTGATATTCATAACCAGCCTACATTTTCTCTTCTCCCTGCGCAATGCAACAATATTCATTTACAATCAGGGAGAATAGTAGAACCTATCATAGCCGATGTTACCTCTTCTGATAAAGAGGAAACAAAAGATCATGATGTACCTGAAGAGGTACAATCATCCTCTAACAATGCTGCTAAATAGCAAAACCACCATTTCCTGAGAGTTTAGCTTTGACTAAAACGCCTGAGCCACCTGCTTTCAATCTTCTAGGGGAATTACATAATCTTTATGTCAAAATTCCTCTACTACAAGCACTCCGAGATGTACCAATTTATGCCAGGACGATGCGAGACATTTGTGTTAAGAAGCCTGGTAGGAAAACTAAGGATCCCCTCACAGTCCATGTTATGGGTGACTTGTCTGCACTAATGTCAGGTAAAGCCTCCCCCAGTTAAATATGGTGATCCTGGCCACCCTACCGTCTCAGTACAAATTGGAAAAATGATAATCCCTTGAGTCCTGGTAGACTTAGGTGCCGCTATCAATATTATGACTCTGGAAACCTCACAACTGTTACAATTGAAAAATGAAACAAGAGACACCCCAACTATCCTAGAATTAGCTTACCAATCCACAATTAAACCAGAGGGATTCATTGAAGACCTAATTATCTCATTGGAATCCTGGAATTATCCAGCTTACTTTGTGTTACTACAACCTAAAACAAAGTTGGGGGGCCACCCTCTAATTTTGAGCATGCCTTGGCTAGCCACAGTAGATGCTTTTATTAGTTGTAGATCAGGTTCAATGACAATTTCCAACGGTTACGAAACTAAACAGCTTACCCTCTACCCTCATGCTACACCCTTGATTAATAATGATAATTCGGTATGGCTAGAATTTGATGATCAACTTACTCAACCCATTTTGACTATTGGACAAGCTTTAAGCCTTAAAGATGCCACTAAGGATGAAGTAATTAATAATTTTATTTGTGAACCCTCCTCTATGACTCCAGAAAATCATAACCAACTAGCTGCATTGTTGGAGTCAGATAATCGGGAAAACCTTAACTCTGAAAACCCACCTCAAACATCTGTCACCATCTCTTCTCAAAGCATACCAGTGGAAATTGAACCTGGCAAAACACTGAACATAAACCCTAACTTGATAGATGCTGAAACACAACAATTAATGAAGTTACTTCTTGAACATAAAGAAGCATTCGCTTGGGACTATACAGATATGAAAGGAATCTCTCCTGAATTATGTACTCATCGTATATATATCAAGGAGGATTGTCGACTGATCTACCAATCTCAACAACAAATGAACCCTAATTTAAGAGAAATCCTTAAAGAAGAACTTCAAAAATTGCTCAATGTAGGGTTTATATATCCTATATCAGACAGTGAATGGGTGTCCCCGTTGGTAATAGTTCCTAAGAAAAACGGAAAATGGAGAGTATGTGTAGACTATAGAGCCTTAAATAAAGCTACTCAAAAAGATCACTTTCCATTACCATTCATTGATCAGGTGTTAGACAGTTTGTCAAGGAAGAAATTTTTCTCATTTTTAGATGGTTTCAGTGGGTATAACCAGATCAAAATTGCACCCCGAGATCAAGATAAAACCACTTTTAATAGCCCTTGGGGAACCTTTGCTTATAGAGTTCTCCCATTTGGACTATGTAATGCACTAGCAACCTTCCAAAGAGCAGTTATAGGAATCTTT
>JZKD02S1884206.1:355613-368038 GCA_000966675.3 Picea glauca
TAATAGATTGGTGAACATTCCTTATTATTTGCTCGGTTGTCTTAAAAATATGTCGCACTACTGTAAAAAGGCTAAAGATCCCTCCCTTTCACTCACCCATCACCGTCTCGTTCAACTGCTTATCCAAAAGGGTTTTCCCCAATAAAACCCTCCACTAAACAACCCACCTATAGATCCCCAAGAAGCCGCTGAAATTCCTGAAAATCTTCAGGAATAGCAACCACAAGACCCTCCAGAAATACCTAACAGTCTGCCTACAGACCCAATCAGTCCAATTAAACCCCCTACCATACCAATTCCACCCCACACTTTACCAGAATCATCCACTCTTGTCCTCCATATTCTTAGTGATGATTCTGAACCAGACAATTCTCCCTATCCCATCATTGAGGAAAAGCCCCCACATAAACGAAAGCAAATTCCTTTATTTCCGACCTTTTTACAAAGAAAACGAACAAGGGCCTCAACAAGGGTAGCCACTACTGTCACTTCCTTAAACCCCCAACCCATCCGATTAATACCTTGTACACCTGTAACCTCCCAAATGTCGGAATCTTTGCCTATTCCACCCACGGGCACTGAAACATAAGAACCAGATGCCCAGTATGTTGCAACATCATCTGTTTCAAACCCAGTAGCTGAAACACAAGAACCAGCTACTCATTCAGTATCTGAAACACAAGAACCAGCTACTCATTCAGTAGCTGAAACACAAGAACCAGCTACCCATTTAGTAGCTGAAACACAAGAACCAACTACTCATTCAGTGGTTGAAACACAAGAACCAGCTACAGCTAAAACACAAGAACCGACTGCTGATATTGTTATTGAGACATAGAAATCAGATTCCCGAGGAGCTACAACATTACTTTCTTTACATCAAGAAGCTGAAACACAAGAATCAGTTGTCGATCCTGTAGTTGCTCCACAAGAACCAACTAGTGAGGTTGTGACTGCTACACAAGAACCAGTCACTCCTCAACTAGAACCAACAATGGCCTCTGTCTTACAAGAAAATGAGTTCCTAAGGTCTGAACTGGAATCCTACAAGAAATAGATAGCCATAGCAAAGGAATCCTATGAGAAGGAACTTAAATTGTACACCCTAGCTCGCATAGCAACCATGTCAGAGGGAACTACAACAGAAAATTCATGTAGAGAATATATGTGCAGTCAATGTGGGGACATCTACTATCAAGCAGGATATAAAGTAATTCAAATTCCAATGTCAGGAGCTTTCCCTGTACCTTCAACTTTTGCAGTCAAAGAAGAACACCCTGTTGTTACACAAGAACCAGCAGGACCTTCCAAAATTAAGACTGAGCCTTGGCCTGCAACAAATGTCAAATCTGAAACCCCTTCTTTTGTTAATAAATCTATAAAAACATTGCCTATTGATGAATCTAACCCTCCCAGCCAGATCAATACCCACACCTTTGTGGAACAAGCCACTCAGACCCTACCTCGGCCTACTTGCAATGCTGAAACACAAACTCAGCCATGGGATGAGCAGGCAATAATACAGAAATGAAAAAAAGAGTTTGTTGTTACATAGGCCAAAATCCTGCAGGAACACAAACAGATCTGGATAAATCATATCTACTCAAATTAGGAATCTTTGGAGCAAAAACGCCAAGAATCTCGTGCCCTTAAGAAACAAAATAAAGATCTAAAGGGCAGATTGCTTCTGATATTTGACTTGGCACAAAAGCTATTGGCTGCAAGGAAACCATCCTGCAATTACTCTTTGTTCCTCATGGAATGACTTACATGGTTTAAGATCAAATCAATCAAAGAAGGAAGACCCCATGCAGTATTAAATCTAGCAGATTTTATTAAAACCTTTGCAGAATCCTCTGCTATGGATCAACACCTCCTCTATGAGGCATATTTTCATAATGAGGCCATCCCTGAGAACCAACAGCTTAACCTTAACCCTCTTGTCAGTGACATCCAGATTAGGGAACTCACCTCCTTCCTTAACAATTAGATTATATGGCAGGATGAATTCCTAGCTGCCAAGCACAATGAGGATAATCTCCTTCTCTGGATAAGGCCGGAACCACAAAATGTTGCCACCTTTGTTACAGAGTATTATCAGTTTTTAAAGAAACCAGGGATGACACAACACATTCAGCAATTACAGACATCAGTGTTTCAGGAGTTTCAACATTTCATTAAATCAACAGAGATTGTTTCCCTACAGGAAAATAACATGTTTTGGCAACAATCTACTAAGAAAAAACAGGAACACAATCCTTTTAGCCCCACTAATCTTGAGATAGAAATCTTCAGGGTACCTAGCTACATCAAGTGTGTTCAGCAATGTGTTAAGAGCTGGATAGGGTACCAGTTTCATTTTCCTATCCTCTGGATGCCAGCAGAGAAATATCAAGTCCATTATAAGCTGCCCAAGAAGGCCGAAACAACATCTTGGTAAAGGTTACAACATGTTCAAGCGTTCAGAGCTCCAACAAACATCACCTTCCACAACTACTGCTTGAGTAACTTTCATGCTCAGAGTCGGTATTCAGATTCTGATTCAGAGTGAATTTGCCTGAGGACATGCAACATTTTAAGTTGGGGGGGGATGTTAGGACCATACAATGTACCTTTTTGCTCACACTTTTTTCCACCCTTACACTATTATTTCACTCACATTTAAACTCATATTATCATTTTACCCTATCTTTCCAAAGGAATACAACGTCTCTTCTCTTTACTATATGTTTAATCTGTTTTGCATATAATTTTACATTACTCTCATACTTAACCATTGATCAGAAATGTATAAGTGATGAAACAGTTCGAACTGCAGATTAGCATTGAGGCATGTTGCTGAAACAGTTAAAGCACGCAAACCCTGTGGTTGAAATAGTCTATGGACTACGATGCTGAAAAAACAACTCACACAGAAGAAGTTGTTACACTCTCTGTGGTCTATGATGTTGAAACAGCAACTGCTACACTCTCTGTGGTCAACGATGCTGAAACAAAAACTCACAGGGAAGAAGTTGTTACACAGTCTGTGGTCTACGATGCTGAAAAAACAACTCTTACAAAGCTGTTACACTCTCCGTGGTCTACGATGTTGAAACAACAATGAAGCTATTACATTGACCACAACAGTCGCACCTCGAGCTAGCATTAACCATCGTTGTTGCCTAAGACCAAGTTGTTGAAACAGTCAGAATGCAAATCCTGTGGCTGAAACAACCTGCAATTTGCGATGTTGAAACAGCATACAACAACAGTAACAAGAAGACAAATAAAGAAGTTGTTACTCCAGCTGCAACAACAACACCTCACTCAGCACTTTTAATAGCATTATGTTGCAGGAGACTAGGATATCCTATTCCAATTTAGAAAGTCGATCTGACTAAGAATAGAACTCAAATGTACACCTGTAATTTGTTGATCAAATTGTATCGAAGGGATTATCCTCTTTAAATAAGAGGAAATCATCATTAGAGATCATCTTCTGCTGGGAACTAAGAAAGGATTTACAGAGAGGGACGTTTTTTACTTCAGATTTTAATATGATACAGTTGACAGATGAATAAAAGACTGTTCTGAGCATTTCTCTTTAGTTCCTTTCGTTTCAGGGGAATCTTGTGAGAAGGGAGGGTCCATATTCTTCACAAGATTCACCCATTAGATTTATAGTGTGTTAGTGTTATTTATGTTCATGCCTTGATTAATTTATGTTTTGTTGAAACACTACTTTACTGAACTCTGTTTTGCTGAAACACTACTTTACTGAACTTTGTCTTGCTGTTACATTGTTTTCATATGATTCATGCTTGGGTAACTGTTAATCATTCTAGTTAGCAATCTCGCTTGGTGAATTTATGAAATCTTGATAATTAGAGACAGGTGTTGAAGGTTCCTGCTTCGGGAATAGGGTCCTATTCTCTGTTAGAGATAGTTAGCCTTCAGTGTATGTCAATTATTTTAATGAGTTCATGAAAGTGTGCTAATCAGAAACAGGTGCTGAAGATTCCTGCTTAAGGAATAGGGTCATGTTCTCTGTTAAGAGATAGTTAGCCTTCAGTGTGTATCAATTATTTAAGTTAAGAAATGAGTTCATGAAGTGTGATGATCGGAAACAAGTGCTAAAGATTCCGGCTTAGAGAATAGGGTCATTTTCTCTGTTAAGAGATAGTTAGCCTTCAGTGTGTGTCAATTATTTAAGTTAAGCAATGAGTTCATGAAGTGTGATGATTGGAAACAGGTGTTGAAGATTCTTGATTTGGGAATAGGGTCCTGTTCTCTGATTATAGAATAGTTGGTCTTTCCTTTTGCAGTGTCTTGAAAGATTTCTTTTCCAGGTTGTTATTTTCTTAATGTAATCCAGGATTCTTTGGGCAATTATTTATTTAAACATTGAACTTTGCATAGGTAGATTGTTTTCCTGTAATTCAAGTTAGAACTTCAGTTTGTTCAAGGAAAAGTGTGATTAATATATTTTTACTACAACTCTAGGTTTCTTTTGAGATTGAGCATATATAGTGCGTGGTTACCTTTGAAATAAATAGACTTCCCTGGGTTGACAATTTATGTAGCACTTGATTGTTTAGTTAAATAAGCAATTATAGTGACCAACAGATAGCTCATTGGAAAGGTATCGATGATGAGATTCATTTTGGGCAATCAATGAGATATTTTGTTTATAATTGAGGTGTTGGATCATGAAAATACTTCATTTAGGCCCTCAAAATGGCCCCGAAAGTTTAGGAACCAAAAAACTACTAAAAATAGTAAGTTCTCAGAAAATTGTTTTGATCCAGTTGGAATAGGTGGTTGGCCACCGATATCCATCTAGATAAATCCTCCCTCCTTAGGAAGAAATGGTATCCATTGCGTTGATTTCTTGGGAGAGGGGGAAGATTTTGTTGAATTTGAATCTTGGTGAGCTGCTTTCCTTGCTGAAGAAGTTGCATTGCTTGGATCATGGAAGGTTGTTAAGAAACTAATGTTGGAAGGGTTGGACCTTTGTAACCAGTCTAGCTACATGAGACGACTATGAGTAGAAGGAATATTTTCACTTTTCTTCAATCTTGTCGACCTGCTTCTGTTGGATAGAAGGTGCTTGGACTGAGGTTGTAGTGGTTGTAGTTTCCTTCTGTTCAGCTTTTGAACAGATTGTGAAGAAGATGAATTTTGTAGTATGAGATACTACCTTATAGAACTGTTTAGGTGGGACAATTTTTGGATCTACTATGGTATCCTATAGAAATGACCACCCAGAGTAACAATGACACTACAGGGTCGAGACTCATAAATAACATGGCACTTCCACATATATGGTTGGCTCAAAAGAACATCACAGACATCTAGCGAGGAAACATCACATAATAATGCATCATTGAAGGGTTGAATGTCGTATGAAAATCAACATTGTTGGATAACACAAATATCTCACCCTTGGCGAAGCCACCCGATGTTGTATGGTTGCAGGTGTAGTGTTGTTGACAATCCCAAATGTTTGATGACCTTTTATAAGATGAGGTTCTTCTGGCTTCTGCTATCAATAATAAAATGCAACAAATTCCTCTTCACCCACATCTGTGAATGGAAGAGGTGTTCCCCCTCTTCAAGATTTGTTGGTTCTTTTGGTTGAATTGTTGCAGTCACAAAAAAAGCAGTGGAGTATGTGTCAATGATATGTTTTTTCAATTATTTTTTGAATCCGATTTTGAATCATGTTTCAGCTCCTTGTCTTTGATTTCGGCCACCAATGACTGTTTTAAGTGACATTCATTAGTGTTGTTCCAAGGGATTTTGTGGAAGTCACGCCACTTCCCAGTATCATTCTTCATCTTTCCCTTACCCTTATTTTCTTATGTCTTGGACTGGTTGTCGGGAGGTTGTTTTTTAGGGTCATCTTTATCATGCTTCTGGTGCTTAAATTTATGCTCTATTTTAACTGCATATCGATAAGAATCACCCTATGATGATATGTTCAAAAAATCCATTTCAGTTTGGATGTATCTTTGTAGAGCCCCACGGTATTTCAAAACAAAATGTTAATCAGAGTCTTTAATACCCATATTGGTGTGCAAGGTATGGAAGGTATTATTGAACTTCATCACTGCTTGGCCCCTTTCTTGCCACAGTTTGGTCCATCTCATGTATTGGCCATCATAGTTTCCAACAGGGTAATATTGTTCCTTGACCGCATCCACAAAAAACATTTAGGTGGGATCGGCCCCATAGATTCTAGACTCCTCTTTGGAACTTTGATCCTAGTAAGTTTCACACCAATTTTTTATATGGGGGATAACCTTAAGGAGTTCGAAGATGATATTTTCCCTGTCGGAGAAATTATGAACAGGGAAATAACCTTCTAGCAAATTTAACCATTTTTCTAGGGCATCTGCATCTATTTGTCCTTCAAATACGACAATATCAAAATTAACTTGTACCTTGAAAGGAAAGGTTCCTCCAAAGTGGCCACTTGATGAAGACGTGCTTGTTGTTATCAGCAGGCATTGAAGAATGTGGGAAAAAATCAATATCATTTCGTCCCTCTGTCGCATGAGAGCTTGCTCAAGCAACAGATTAATAGAATCTTTTTCTCCATCATTTTTATTTTATTCCACCATGGAAGGTTTCTTGGACATGCAAGAGATATTTTCCTCAAGAGAAACAATATCAAGACCCAAATTCTATACTCAGACCTCGTCGAGGACATGCACTGAAAAATACAATCAAGAGCAGCCTGCTCTGATACCACTGATCTGAATTATTTTCAGCACAAAATGAAAGCAGAGATATAATAAATAATTGTATGGATATATATCATATATCCAATAATATAACAAATATTTATCATAGATATAACCATAAACACATAGATACAGTAATACACAATTTCTATTGTTGAGCGAAATGTACAAAACTGTAGAAATACAGAGTGAAAAAATTGCTAGAATGGTGGCAACTTATCTTTGAGAAGATATGTGATGGCTACTCACATTCGCAAGAAGATGATGTTACAATGAGGCTCCAAATTCCTTTTTAACATAAAGAAATTCCAAAACCCTAACCCCAGAAGATGAAAAGCCAACCATTTTTTGGACCTCGTTTTGGGTAGTTTGGTGTATCAACTTCCCGTGGGCGTAACTTTGGCATACCATCTTCGTTTGGGGCACACGATAGCTCGTTAGAAAGGTATCGATGAGGAGACTCATTTTGGGGGCTCAATAAAAGCCGTCAACTATATTTGAGGTTCCCTATCATGAAAATACTTCATTTAGGCCCTCAAAATGGCCCCGGAAGTTCAGGAACCGAAAAACTACTAAAAATAGTAAGTTGCCAGAAACTTGTTTTGAGCCAGTTGGAATAGGTGGGTGGCCACCGATATTCACCTGGATCAATTGAAATTATTATAAAATTAGAAATCATTGGTTTCAATATGAGAAGGAATAAAATTATGGGGGGTATGATTCCACAAGAGAGAGGAGTCGAAGGGGGATTTTATTCATAGGTATTAATCCAACTCACATTCCAAAAATTATTATCATTGTGTAAAAAATGTATTTTGTTGTTGAGTGTTCCCAAAGCCAATCATTTATTTCATGTAAGAGGGTGGGTGTGAAAAGTCACATCCCATATTTATTGAGGAGCATGGGGATGAAATACAATCAAGATTGGTAGAGTGAGCAGTCAAATGGCTTGAGGAAAAGGAAATATGTATGGACAAAGGAGACAATTTTTACATGCATATTTTGGGCATCAAGAGGGAGTTGAGAATTGGGAAGAGAATAGACCATGTTTTTCTTGAAGGAATCCATTCTTGGGTTGTCTTTTATGTTGGAAATGTGTCATGTGTGCCTATAAAACATGTTGTAATCATGTAGTGTGTTTTCTTGTTGGGGAAATGGCTCAAGAGACTTGTGAAGGTTGTTGTGAGTACTCCTGAAGAAACTAAGAGTTCCTGGAGTCCCTAACTGAGAGATTTCTAGCCAACTGAGTGGATTGGAATCCCTGGTAAATGAATGGTACAAATCGAGGGACTATGAAAAATGAAGGGGTTACATTCCTTAGGTTTTTCAGGTTGTGGGTAAGAGAGTTGGAGGATTGGAACTATTGTGTAGTAGAACCTGAGTTTTGGGGCTACTGTGTGTGGAGAGTGGACAGCTAGAGGGCCATATCTCCTTGTGGACTCATAGCCTCATCTTGTGGATGGATTTTTGAGAGAAAATTGATAACATTGCCTATGGTTGGGAGGTACATCCTTCATACGCAGCCGGTAGGTCAATTACTGACAGATAAGTGTTTTGTTGTTTTTATTATGAATATTCCATTGTGTAAATGAATATTTGAATGATGTGTGTTTGTTGTGTTCTTACTAGATGCATTCACATTTTAATATATGTTGTTAAATGTATGTTAATTTATGGACCTGCTGCCCCTTGGTTTTCTTTTTTATGTATGGGGAATTTTTAAATTTGTATTTAGCAAGATAATTTGTTTCCCGCGGTGATGGACTCAACATGGAAGTTGGGTACATTACAAATTGGTATCATAGCCACAGGTTCAACACCAAGCCTACATGGGACAAATCCAACATGCAAAAGTTGTAATTGCATATTAAAAGTTCAAAGGATGTCTGCAACGTGTTTGTCAAATTTTTCGAGAAAAGTATCACAATAAAATTAACTTACATTTTGATGACAAGGGAAGACTTAAATAATAGACCAACATAAGTAATTAGTGATTTACACTAAAGGAATGTGAAACACGCATATCAAAATATTAAAATAAAAAACATGGAAAACATGGCTATGAAACTAAAATTTGTTAATTTTTCAATAAGTTAGGCTTAAAAATGAAGTTCATTCCATTTTTAGCATTTTACTTAAACCATAAACATTTTTTTGCAGCAACCAAGATCACAAGAAGAAACACCATGCAAAATCACACAAGAAGTATGTTGGGAAACCCTTCTCAACAAGGGAAGAAAACCCAGCCAATCCTTTGCTATATTCTTCAAGAGAAATACCTCCACCATAATAAAGACCTAGCACACAAAAGGGTTATCACAAACCCTAGAAGACTAGCACCCAAGAGAAGTGTGCACTTTTCCCAAGAACAAGTGTTTTCTGAAATTTCCAAACTCACACTTGTGATATGTTTCCTCAATGGGGATTTTACCTTTACTTATATTAGTTGAACCTATCAATAGTGGTGTTTATTGGCACAACAGGGTTGACCTCAATAACTCACAATATAATTAATTTTATTTTACATTAATTATCTTTCACTTTATGGTGGGGTCGACCTGTACCCTTTATATCACAAATAGGGTTACAGGTATGTTTGAATCTTGAACAATATAGAAAGGGATCGCATACACCCACTAGTGTTCATCCACTAGGGGAACATCCATCTGTCCTCAGCCACAGGAATTTCCACATATCTATATCACTGTGTCTCACAGGAGAACCACACTCACTAGTTATCAACCACTAGGATCACGTTTTGTTAGGGTCCTAACCCACACATAGGTAGATCAATATATTCGGATGTAATAAAGGTCAATATGAATAAGGCCTTTCAATAAAATAGAATAAGGTGGATGTAAGAATACCTAATAGAAGCTTCCACTTCTAGAAGGATCTTCCTCTAGATACTTCTCTTGATAGACATATTTAGTATAAATAAGGGTCGAGGGTATGAAAACCCTAGCTTGGAGATTATTGTAACAGAGCGTTGCTCAACTGGAGGTTGCCCCCTCGAAGAGGCCCGTGAACATTACTTTCTAAATCAAAGTGTCATTTATGTTGTTATTATTATATCATTTATGTGTTATTATGGAGATTATGTTGGTTATATTACTGTTATTCTACCATTTATAGCATTTTATTTTTGTTCTGCATACTTTTTATATCTAGTATATTACAAGTGGTATCAAAGCACTTTCCTTGGCAAAAATTGTGAGAATTTTTTTTTCAGGGTAGAGACGTATTCCGACGTCTTTAAACCACAGAGATATTTCGTTACGCGCATAAACCCACGGTTGATGGATTCATACACGCAAGAAATACAAGTGGTTCTTAAGCGCACATATGTTGGCCACCCTTGTAACCCCTGTTGGTACTCCTTCAAGTGGTAGCGCATCAGACAACACTTATGTAAGGAACGGCCTAAATTTCCTGAAGCCCTCTTTAGATAAATCGATCGGCCACCTGATTGTTATAGTGCCACCGAGAATAGAAATCGAAAATATACTCTCTAGTATCTAGGTAGTCAGGTAGTATGGCTAAGGGTACGGTCTATCCTCCTTAGTTAGTTCCCTGAGATATTGGGCCGAGTACTATTGTTGGACCTCACACATATATTAGAGAGGTATAGCATAGGGAAAACCCTTGAATACCTAACTCTTAGGGGATAGAAACATAAACAAATTAAAACGGACCAGATCTATTACCGCGCAACAGTGTTCGGGTTGCCAAGTAAATACACATTTCTTTATGGTTAAGCATGTGGGGATTTCATCGCTATAGTATTCTTCAGACCGGAGTATAACTCCGTAGGTGTAAAAAAAAAAAAAGGTCTGGAAATTTTTTCACCATTATTTGAGACCTATTCCATTGGATTCATCTCTTCACCCTTATCACATTCATCCATATCATTTTTCAGAAAAAAAAATTATCCCACCCGCTCCTTTTTAGTTCACCCATCTTCATTGCCCATACCCGTAGCCAAGACCTGGAAGCTCACTTCAACACCCTGCAATCTGGTTTCTTTGAGATCCAAAAAGAAGTGAAACAACTCAGTGCTATTGTTGCCTCCATCGATACGTCCATCAATACAACCATAAATAAAACCATGAAATCATCAATGGAGGAAGTCAAACAAGAACTGACCACCCAACTTGAATATGTCTTTGCCTCACTCTGCACCAAACTAAAGATCCATGTAGATGACCCTTTCTTTGACGCACCTCCAAAGACTGAAGGTGAACATTCCTCCCATTCCCATACCTTTCAGCCCCATCACTTTCAACGTGACCTACGCCTTCTGCGGGTGGATGTGACCAAATTTGATGGCTCATAACCCATTGATTGGGTAACCCAAATGGAACATTATTTCTCTTTATACGACATTACAGATGACTTGGCCAAACTCCTGTATGGTTTTCTCCATCTAGATCAAGAACATTGGCAATGGTGGCAATGAAGAAAAACTTCTCGTCAAGGGTATATTTCTTGGACCCAATTTTTGATTGAGATTTATGAACGCTTTGACACAGACACCAACCATTTGGGTCGTTTGACAAATTTGAAACAATCAGGAATATTAGAAGACTTCATAGTTGTCTTTAAGCACCTGGATTTTCGAACAGAGGGCATGACTAATGATTTCTTTCGAGAGTGTTTTATCAGCGGCCTCAAGGATGAGATTTGGGCCCATGTCCTCATGGCTTGGCCCTCGATTTGGGTGGAGGCTACTAAAAGAGATAAAGAATCACAATAGGTTGTATCCTCTCAAAACCAAAAACCCTCCTTTATCCCTCACCCTAAACTCATAAATCCCACTACTCGCTTCGCCCCATTAAAGATCCCAAAATTGACCAGGGCTGAAATGGTTGAACGCCAACTCAAAGGCCTTTGTTATAATTTTGATGACAAATATTTCCCAGGCCAAAAGTGTAAGGAACAAAATATTTTTATGGCCATCTCTGAGGATATTTTGGAAGAGGATGTTGAAACTCCCCTTGTGTCTGAGTCATCTGAAATCACTGACATAAACCCTCCCTCAGACCCTCCCGAAGTGGAACTGGTCATTTCCCTCAATGCTCTCACTGGCTTCTCCTCTCCCCAAACCCTCAAGTTAATCGGTTACATCAAGCATCAGAAGGTCATCATTCTGGTTGATAGTGGAAGTACCCATAATTTTATTCATCGCCACATTGCCTAAGAAACTCATTGCTACATCCATGTCATCAACAATTTCCAAATCATGATTGCCAATGGTGGTTCCATGAAATGTGGAGGGTGCTATGAAAATGTGTTTCTCCAAATTGGTGACTACCACCTAAAATCCCATATGTTTGCTATCGACATGGGTGGTTGTGACATTGTGTTTGGTGCAAACTTGCTAAGAACTCTGGGTCCCATTCTCATGGATTTTAAGGAATTAACCATGCAATTCGACCAGGAAGGCCACCAATATAAATTCCAAGGCATCACTGTTGATTCACCTGAGGTCATTAGTTCCCATCGCATGGAAAAGATGCTCAGAAAAGGTCATTCTGGTGTCATTTCCCAACTCCATGCCATACAAGCAATAGACACACCCCCGTTGCCGCAAGACCTCCAAGCCCTCCTTTCTAAACATCAAATGGTATTTTCCACTCCCCAAGGACTCCCTCCTTCCCACGGTGTTCATGATCATTCCATTCCCCTTGTACC
>JZKD02S1884206.1:374705-402371 GCA_000966675.3 Picea glauca
ATTTTACTTAAACCATAAACAATTTGTTGCAGCAACCAAGATCACAAGAAGAAACACCATGCACAAGTACACAAGAAGTATCTTGGGAAACCCTTCTCAACAAGGGAAGAAAACCTAGCCAACAATAAGCCTTTAAAGTCAGAAGAACACAGGTAATATTGAAGGCTTCTTCAAGGAGCTGCAGAAACCCTAAAACCATAAATCTACAGAAATTTGAGGAACCATAGAAACCCTAGGGCCAAAAATCTGAAATTCTCAAAATTTCACTTTGAGAGTTTCTAGAGGTGCATTGAAGGAGGTCGTACACTTTTGTCTAAATTTCAGCCCCAACGTCCAAGTGTGATGTGTTGAAACAACCAAAAAAAGAGGGTCATACGGATTTTCTAGAAACCCTAGGAGGGTCGTACGGTTCTGCAAAAGAGGAGGGATGAATGGTAGTAGCTTTTGAAATGGGTTATTCAAGACATATGCTCTGATACCATGTTTATTTTTCATAAATTTAGGCTTAATCATGAATTTCATTCCATTTTTAGCATTTTACTTAAACTATAAACAATTTGTTGCAGCAACCAAGATCACAAGAAGAAACACCATGCAAAAGTACACAAGAAGTATCCTGGGAAACCCTTCTCAACAAGGTAAGAAAACCCAACCAATCCTTTGCTATATTATTCAAGATAAATGCCTCCACCACCATAAATACCTATCACACAAAAGCGTGCTCACAAACTCTAGAAGACTAGCGCCCAAGAGAGGTGTGCACTTTTCCCAAGAACAAGTGTGTGTTGCAATTTCCAAGCTCACACTTGTGATATGTTTCCTCAATGGGGATTTTACCTTTACTTATATTATAATGAACTTATCAATAGTGGTTTCTATTGGCACAACAGGGCTGACCTCAATAACTCACAATATAATTAATTATCTTTACATTAATTATCTTTTACAATAATTATCTTTCACTTTATGGTGGGGCCAACATGTACCATTTACATCACAAATAGGGTTTCGGGTAAGTCTGACTCTTGAACAATATAGCAATGGATATCATACACCCACTAGTGCTTAGCCACTAGGGGCACATCCATCTGTTCTCAGCGACAGGGACGTCCACATCTCTATCTCATTGTGTCTCATAGGAGAACCACACCCACTAGTGCTCAGCCACTAGGATCACATTCACCTGTGCTCAACCACATGCACGTCTAATTCGACAGATCTTCTTTCTCAATGAATTACATAGGAGAATCATCTGGGGTATCACATCATCTCAAATATCTACTCAGAGGAGGCTAATACATCGTTTCATCTATGTATCAGAACGATGCACCCAACTCATGGGATTTTCCACACGTTCACATGTGCTCAGCCATAGGCACATCCAACTCAACAGATCTTCTTTCTCACTACGTTACACAGGATAATCATCTGGAGTATCATCTCAACTCTCTGCATAGAGGAGGCCAGCACAACATTCCAGTTCTGTCTCAGATAGGAACTACACACCCATCTCATGGGCACACTCAACTCATGGGCTCTCTCTCAGGTCGACTCACTCAATCTGTGTCCTGAAGGATGTATCATCCAATTTTAATCATCAACAAAATCACAACTATAAATTCATAACATGTTAAATATAACACAACTATCTAATCCAACAAACTATGCCAATTCCTTTCAAATGGCATATAAAAAATGTGTTGAGTCAAATTTGAGTTTCTTCCAATGATTGTACTTTTGAATACGTTCACTCTAAAATAGCAACAAAATATGTGGTTCTAGTCCAATAGATACCTTTATTCTTGATGCAATCAAGTTGTGGAAGCAATAATGATAAAATTTTGAAGTAATTATAAATATAGATAATAGCCTTATTTTGCAATTGTCCTTTTCAAATCAGAATGACTTACCTTCTAGATAGTATACCACATTTCTATTTGGAAAGTCATGTTAATTTAGTTCATCAAACAAGAAGGTGTAACATGAATGTGGACTTCTTGGTCATGCAACCCAGTTAGTAATGGTCTAAAAGTCAATGGATTGTATAACTAGGCCATTTTTGCTATACAATCCTCTAGTAGGTACTTACAATTGCATACTTTAAATATTATCTAGTATTAAAATCTTAGCCCCTTATTCATCATTAATAACATATGCAATGATGTCTTGAATGTTAGAAGAATAAGAATGGCTTCTCTAGTTAGCTTCATTACTTTGATTTGGACAAAGCCATTTTTTGTAAAAGAAATCAATAACCATGTTTGGTTTTCCCAAGACAACTACATAGAAATGTTCAAGTCAATCAATGTTGCCAAGCTATAAATAAATATTAACTTGTGAGAAGCAATGATACATTAAAATTGAGACCATGAAATTTGGATTAAACGAACCCATATGCTTTGGGTTCTATGCAGATATTGTGTGTTTCCCCTCATATACGCATGAGTGACAATTATACTTTCATGGGTAAATTGCAAGGAATTTTTTGGTCTTGGAAGTGGTTGAGCATGGTGGTCCTTTTTTAAGGGTCATGTGGTGCTCTCAATGATTTATCTTGTTGGTCCTAAATGCTCCTTTGATTGGTTTCCTTCATTGAGTTGGTGTTGCATTCTTCATGATCACTCCTTGATGCTTAGATGATGATGGTATTTTGCTCGATACTACATGTTGCATGGATTAGCTCACTTGATGATTGTGTTTTTGTAGTACCTATTATAGGATGCTAAGCAATTAATCATTCATTAAATACATACACATAACAACTTTGTTTTAGCATAATTTCATTGATTTTCATTTACACAATTCTTCTACATTTGCTCAATGATAAATCTAAATAACATGATGAAATAAGTAATATGTTAACTCTATGATTTAGAACTTAAAACAAAAGTATATACAAAATATCAATAACCAAATACCATCGAAAAATACCTCCTCCTTAGCTTTTCCAAGCTCATCAATTGTAATGTAGTCCTAGGCGCTTCCAAGCATTCATTTCTTGCTTTCTCAGAGTGAAGCAATGGAATCCTCCCAGCCAACTAGGAGCCTAGCCGACTTCCTAGCTCCAAGAAACCTTTCAGTTTCTTGGGCCTCCGTGCTCGTGACTCCAAGAACAACAAAGCACAAATGTTCTAAGAATACTATCACAAGAATTACATCTTCCAAGAATTGTCCAACCTCTCAACCTCCCCCAACCTCTCAACATCCTCTCCTATTTATCAAGTTTTCATTTCCCCTTCCCCAAATCTCCTCAACCACCCTCATTATTAACCATCAACCTCCCTTATCTAGATTTTTGGGAAAAGTATAAAATAAAACTAAAATATGAATGACTTGCATAAAACAACAATAAATAAAATGCAAATTCTTTCTTCTCATGCTAGCTAATTAATGCAATTTGACAATTTGACAACACACCATGCTCATTTAATTAATCATATCAACCATCAGTCAAGTCAAAGAAGGTATTTAATGTTTCTAGATATTTTGTATGCAATATAATTTACATAGTCGATAAGCATTCAATTAACTAGTAAATAATCTAGCTTAATAACTAATATATTAATTAATTGTACTAGTGTACATGTGTAGGGTATGTTTGCGTAGCTAGTGGACACATATCTCATGCATGTACTAATGAAAAACAACCACTACCTCTACTGTATAGTTCCTATATGATCACACCAATTCATGCAAGACAACGGATCAAATAATGCATCATTTAATAATCTTAACGAACAAAATTATAATAATTCATCAATAACTCATTATCACACTTAAAATATAAAAAGGGAATCAAAAGAGGGTTTTAAACATGGTAGGAATGAAGTGAGTAAACAATAGTGGTGCATTATAATCCCCAATCAATATTCTCAACTAACATCTAAGCATCCTTCCTTCCTAGCCTACTTCAATCTTCCATCCTATCCTTTCCTCTACTAGACTAAGATGGAGCATCAACTATATTGACCTAACTCCATATAGAACCCGTAAGCAGAAGTATCATACATCTTGACCAAGCTTCCCCAGCAAGCAACTAGCAGTCGCCATCGCACATCTAGGGGAGCGTGACTTCACACAGCCCTCCCACAACTCTAGGTTTCAAAGGATAAACGGTGGGAAATACCTCCACCCCTCCTCATAGAACTAGGGTCAACACCCTACATCAAGCCATACTGTGAAACTACGGTTCTTAGAGTCACATCATCAAACAACCACTCTAGGCAAGTTGTGTGTCCTGTCAAAACCACACTCACCACAAATCATAGCAATATTTCGAATCATAAATTAAATAATAAGTACAACATATAGCATATAATATCTTCTTGATATCTACGATATCCAAGTCACCCCAACACTACAGTCATTTGGCTATCGCATAGCTCATTAACCTGTAAGTTAATTCACCAATAATTCGTATCTATGCATATACATAATAATTTCATATAAGGATCCATATATCTATTGACGTTCAATTTAAGAAATGCATGTTTATTTTTATCATGCCTAGTATCTGTTATGCATTCACGTCATAACTTGAACTAGTATCCACGTGCCTAAATTCCACATTTTAACTTCCATGCTTAAACAAACCAAAGAGTTATCATCGTCATGAATATATAACATTGAAAGTAATATCATGCAACACATAATTAGGTCAATATTTACATATCTCAAATATCTATCCCAATCTAACTAAGCCCAAAAAAATGTTAAGGATTGAATTACTAAGATGAGTAAACAATCAATGTTCTAACTCCCTAAAGGCCAAGATATGGGGCGTTATAGTTTCATGGTCTCATGCATAACTATATGGAAGATGTTGATATGATGGTTTCTTGGTGTTGTCCATTAGTATGGAAGTGGATTATGTAGTGGTAAATATGTTATAAATGGGCCACCCCTTTTTAGCACTTTAACCATTATAAGTGCGTGCACACACACACAGAAAATGTTGATATGATAGTTTCTTTGTGTTTCCATTAATATGGAAGTGGATTATGTAGTGGTAAATATGTTATAAAGGGGCCACCCCTTTTTAGCACTTTAACCATTATATGCACACACGCACACACACACACACACAATGAAACATGTTGAATAATAAACAAAGTTGAAAAGGGGCCACCTCCTTTATGCACTTGAACTATGATAAAAAGTGCAAAGTTAAAAAAGGATTGCATTGTTTTAATAAGGAGTCCACCCTCTTTTTCATTTGGTCCATCCAGTTTTGGAGCACACCCTTAATCTATGCAAATAGATAAATATAAAATAGATGGATGTCATAAGAAGCCATCCCCACCCTTTAGTTACGTCATAAAGTGAGACTTTAGTTCAATTAGTGAAATATGACTTAAAGGTGACTTCATACATAAAGGGGGTGTCCCCTTTCTTGTTGTATATGGAATGATAATAAAACTACATTTCAAGAAAGAGTCACCACCTTATTTCTTAGACTAAGTCGAAATTTGGAGAAGACATCATGTAATGAATAGAAGGGTCTACCCCAAGGATCAAAAGGTTCCCAGCACGTCCCAGAAGTATCTTAAAAAAAATAGTCGTCAAAAAAAATGTTCATTTTCATTTTTACCCATTTTTTAAAAAGTGCAAGGTGCATATTAAAATGTCATAAGGGTTATTATTCAAATTGATCACTTATATGTCTTTAGTGAGTGACACATCCATGGATAAATGTTTTCACGTTCCACATTGTGTTCAATTTTTGAAGCGAGGGCTCGAGGGCTCGGGATCAAAAGTCTAATTCTGTGCATAGTAAATGCATGATACTACATAGAGTTTTAATACTTATGGTGAAAAGAAGGAATAACTCTAGAGTCAAATGACCTTCCTTTCACAGTACACTAATTCTATAATTTTTGGATAGAGAGCACATAAATCTCTTAGCAGGATATAGATATCATATTATATTTGAATGGAAAATGAATAAATGTTGAACTTAATATTGTCTGGCAATTTATTGTGAAAACATTTATTTACTTCAGAATAATTTTATTGTACCATACCAACTTACATTAATGTGATGAAAGATCGTGACAGATAGGACAACATGTGCTAGAGGAAAATTAAAGTTGCATTCCCTATTTGTTTTCTAGAATATCATCTATTATTAGCTATATATTTTTATTTGGTTTCTACAATATCATTTAGTATTACCTATCTATTTTCTCAAACCATCCATGGCATCACCAAAACCATAGTGGTATTGTCATCATCAATTCTCTACATTTCCTTCCAAGTTCAATAGCGAATAGATTTGTATTGTTTCTATTTAGTCGAAGTAATTATTTGAATTCTTGCTATACTCCCTTCTTTGGAACCATTTATTTGAATTCTTTCTATGGTTGATTTCAGTTATTTGAGTTATGTTGGCATTTCCTTTCTTTTGAACCACCCATAGAATGCCCAAGAACCTGGAATTATTGCCATCCTATATTATCTGGAATTGTTTATAAGGCCCTTTGTTCTTAAAATGGATATGTAGAGCTTTTTTATTTTTCAAAGGTATTATGTGAATTCTTATTGCACTTGAATTGTGTCAATGTTTCATTATGGATTTTCTACCATTGTTTGTTGGAAGTTGATATCCAATAATGTGCCTTTGAATTATTAGTTATTTATGTTTCAGGTTCATGTGCTCACTATTGAGTGTATTTTTACCTCCCGATTCATCTACTTCTCTTTTTGAGAGGTGTGAAATGAAACCTCTATAAGTTCTTGATTTGGAAAGCTCGTGAATCATCCAAATTTCGATTTCATTGTTTCTATTGTTGCAATCAGTTAAATAATGATTAAATAGAAGCAAAATGATAAAATGACTTTTTTTTTCTTGGAGGTCTCACAAATATATTTCTAGATTAATTCAATAATTCACTCACATATTTTGGGTTGCACACACACACACACACACACACACACACACACACACACATATTGTTAATTATCTTCATAATTCTATATAAAACATCCTACAATGATGTGCATTTTCTCTATTGTAAAAGTTGCTTTTACAATTAAGCTTATGGTCTTTGAATATTTGACTCTGTGCTTTGAGAATGTTAAAATGTTTGAATATTTGAATCTGGGCTTTGAGAATGTTAAGGTGTTATTTTACAGGGAACTTTTCTAATGTTAAGGTTATATTTTGGATTTAATAATTTCTCTAGTAAACATAAATTTGATTGGAAATGCAATATTTTATTTAACACATTTTTTTATGAAGTGTGTAGTTAATTTACTATAGTCAATTAAAATGAATTTTTTTTTAAATCTTTTCATCATGAAAGGGTTGCATGTGTTGATTTTTCAATGAGCAAGGTTAAGCAAGAAGTTCATTCCATTTTAGCATTTAACTTAACCATAACCAATAATGTTGCAGCAACCAAGATCACAAGAAGAAACACCATGCACAAGAACACAATAAGTATCCTGGGAAACCCTTCTAAACAAGGGAAGAAAACCCAGCCAAATCCTTTGTTATATTCTTCAAGAGAGAAACCTTCACCACCAATAAAACCTATCACACAAGAGGGTGCTAAAACCCTAGAAGACTAGCACCCAAGAGAGGTGTGCACTTTTCCCAAGAAGGTGTACTTGCTAAAATTTCCAAACACACATGAAAGATATGATTCCTCAATGGGGAATTTACCTTTACTTATACTAGAATGAACCTGTCAACAGAAATGTCTATTGGAACAACAGGGACAACCTCACTATTTTATAATATAATTAATATTAACCGTATTAATTATCCTTTACATTAATTACCAGTCACATTAAGGTAGAGCCGACCAGTACCCTTTACATTACAATTAGGGTTGAAGGCAGGTATGACTCTTGAAAAATATAGCAAGGGATATTATACACCCACTAGTGCTCAATAACTAGGGCACATCCATAGGGATGTCCATATATTTAGCTCACTTCATTACATAGAAAAACCACTTCTTCACTAGTTCTCAGCCACTAGGATCACGTTCACATGTGCTCGTCCACAAGAATGTCCACTCAACAGATCTTCTTTCACACTGCATTACACAGGAGAGTCATCTGGAGTTTCTCGTCAACTCTTCTTCTCAGAGGAGGTTAATACATCATCTTCATTTATGTTCTCATGACGATGCACCCAGCACTTTGGGATTTCACATGTTCACCTTGTGCTCAGCCACTGGCACGTCCAAATTTGCAGATC
The DNA here is from genome assembly GCA_000966675.3 of Picea glauca. Lineage (NCBI taxonomy): Eukaryota > Viridiplantae > Streptophyta > Pinopsida > Pinales > Pinaceae > Picea > Picea glauca. Next base: position 382,915 of record JZKD02S1884206.1, read on the forward strand.
TCCTTTCTCACTACGTTACATAGGAGAATCATCTGGAGTTCTTTTCAACTTCAGGTAAGTAGGAGGCCATATCTATATTCCTTCTCTGTATCACATAAGAACCATGCACCCCTCTCAGGGTATTTCTCTCAGGTTTTTAAGATGGAGAATTTATCATGTAGCTACAATCATCAACACTCCCTCTCAGCTAGGGAGGAATTCTTCATCATGCCAAGTCTCACACAGATGTACTTTGAACTTTGTCTTGGTTGTAGTCATCACCACTCTCTCTCAAATAGGGAGGTAATATTCACCAAGTTAATTTGGTGAAGATGTCTGCAATCTTCTCATGTGTAGGAAGGTATTGCATGTGTACTATTTTTCTCTGCATCATATCTCTAATATAATTATGTTTTATCTCAACATGTTTCGATCTATCATGAAACATTAGGTTCTCTAGGATATTTATGCATAGCCATTGTTATCATCATAGGATCTATCTCATGATCAAGTAAATTGTCAGAATCTTGTGAAGCTACATTTCTTTTCACACTCAATGTTATGTACTCTGCTTATGTGGTACTCAAGGCCACAGAGTTTTGTTTCCTGCTGCATCAGGAAACCATGGTAAACTTCACGATAAGACAACAATTGTATGTGCTCTTTCGTTCCATTGTACTATCTACTCAATCTGTATAGGCATATCCCTACAAACTCAATTTCACACTTGGAGGCATATCTCAGACCATGTCTAATTGTGCCTTGTGTATATCTCAATACATGCTTTACTGTATCAGTTGGATAATGGATTGGCTAAGTATTTTGACTGCATAGAATGAATCAGGTCTAGTGTTAATTAGATACATCAATGATCCAATCAGCTATGGATCAATCTCATCTGGATCATCATCATTCATTTTCTTCAAATCTATCACGGTGTTTTTGTATTCTTTCAAACTGAACTTATCTTTAATACTTCCACTATATGTTTTCCTTGACTTAGGAAAGTATCATCGATCCTATGTCATACTTCTTGTCCCAAGAAGTGGTGCATCATACTCATATCCTTCATCTCAAAATCAGAAGTCAAAGCTTACTTGTATCCAACAACAAGGATTTATGAATAAGTCATCAAAATCAGGCTCTCGTCATCAACATTGTAATAATATAGGTTTGGATCAGCAACACTCTTGTTGAAACCCAAACTCATCAAGAATCCATCCATCTAATATAGTTTCCAACTAATGGATGGTAGTACAGATGGAAGTGTATCGGGTTTACTGGATCAAGTGTCTCATCATATACAACTCCCTCTTTTTGTGAGAAACCTCTGGTTATAGATATCGCTTTGTATTTCTTGACACTTCTATCAGCTACATGCTTGATCTTATAGATCCACTTGGAAGTCATCACAGACTTCCCTTATGGTCTCTGAAAAATATCTTATACATCATTGTTTTAAGATATACTAGTATTCTCCTGTTATGGCATCTTTCCATGCTTGTTTGCATGTTGCTCCTCTATGACAAGAAGGCTCAAAATCAATGATGTGGCTCATGGCTGAAGAGTAGCTCAAAAAAACTCTGTGTTCTCTCGGGATGTGCCTTGAGAGGCTTGTGTGTTTCTTTGCCTCTTGTAGAGTGAGCCTAGGTAGACCTTTTATGCCCTACTACAATATCCCTGAACATATCAACTGGAGCAACTGGATCAGCTGGAATAATGATTGTCTCCCTCTGAACAACTAAAGGGGGAGAAGGCATTGTCTCACTATCAATCTCTAACTAAGATTCTCTAGATATTTGAAAGGCTATCTCTTCTTCAATGACAACATCTCTACTTGTCTCAATTTGTCTCTGACTAGGGATGTTGATCTAGAATGTCTTTGAAGATTCATTGTTTTATCCCATAAATGAATCCTTTCTCCTTGAAGGGTTTGTCTTGGACTTCTTATTCTTCTTTTTTTGGTACATGAAAATACACTGGGCACCCAAATATCCTGAAGTGTTCGATATCAGGCTTCACTCTGGTGAAGGCTTCTTCGGGAGTTATGTTTTTTAAAGTATGGTGAAGACTCTTGTTCTGACCATACATTGTGCCATGCATGCTTCTACCCATAGAATCGTAGAAGGATTCAAATCATGCATTATTGCATTCGTTTTCTCAATGATAGTTTTATTCTTCCTCTTTCTCAAATAGTTTTGACTCCCTCTGAGTCAAGTGGCTCCTTTTGAAGGATAAACATCTTCCTTTGTTGTTAACCTGTCTGGAACAAGAAAACAAGAGGAACCAAAACAGTAATATCTCCTAAAGGGGAATAATGAGTACATCTCTAGAATCAAAACAATTTAAGGATTGGTGTCATAGCTACAACACCTACTTGTAATGTAGCAAACTTAAAAAATATAGGTTAGAGGAATGACAATTTCAATAATCAAACCTAGGGTCTTCACTTCTAGTATGTTGTTCTTTTGAATGCACTGAGATCCCTTTGGATCGATGAATTCAGCAAGAAGGTTCCTTCCTCCTACAATTTATCTCATGACAGTGATACAAATAATATATATACAAGTGCATATCTGAGGGTGTTGATATGATTTCTCCAATGGCACCTGGTTGATCCTTCTCCTCTTGACATCTTTATGAAGAGGGTAGTCATAATGTCACCTTTTTGTATCACCCACAATAAGTATTCCTCTGAAGTATTGTCTTCCAGGAACTTTAAGTTGCTTGGTCCATCAATCTTATCTTCCATCATAGGTATGTTCATCATAATTTTAGATTCTTCACAAACCCTTGTCAACTGAGCTAGAAAACCTAACGACTAGGCTAGGCTAGCACTTTTAGGTTTTGTTGGACTTATGACTACCAACAATGAGCCTTTGAAATATATGAGAACACTGGTGAGATGAAGAGCTCCTTCAATGAGTTTCAGAAACCCTAATTCTGAAATTTCTGCAAAAATTAGCGAAACCCTAGGGCCAAAATTTCAAAACGCTTGAAATTTCATTATGAGTGTCTCTGGAGGTGCGTTGGAGAAGTCTGTACTCTCCTATGCCAAAATTTTCCTCAACTTCCAAGTTTTAGGGACTGAAACACTCAAAAGAAGAGGGCCATACAGAATTTTTGGGAACCCTGGGAAGGTCGTACAGAGTTTTCTAGGAACCCTAGGAGGGTCGTATGGCTCTGCAAGAGAGGGGGGATGACTGGTAAAATCTTGTAGCTTATGCAATGGGTTCTTCAAGTCCTATGCTCTGATGCCATGTTTATTTTTCAATGAGCAAGGTTAAGCATGAATTTCATTCCATTTTAGCATTTAATTTAACCATAACCAATAATGTTGCATCAACCAAGATCACAAGAAGAAACACCATGCACAAGAACACAAGAAATATCCTGGGAAGCCCTTCTCAATAAGGGAATAAAACCCAGCCAAATACTTCGCTATATTCTTCAAGATAGATACCTTCACCACCAATAAAACCTAGCACACAAGAGGGTGCTCAAACCCTAAAAGACTAGCACCCAAGAGAGGTGTGCACTTTTCCCAAGAAGGTGTACTTGCTGAAATTTCCAAACACACATGAAAGATATGATTCCTCAATGGGGAATTTACCTTTGCTTATACTAGACTAAACCTGTCAACATAAGTTTCTATTGGCAAAACAAAGCCAACCTCACTAGTTTATAATACAATTAATATTAACCAGATTAATTATCTTTTACATTGATTACCAGTCACATTAAGGTGAGGTCGACCTGTACCCTTTACATTACAATTAGGGTTACAAGCAGGTCTGACTCTTGAACAATATAGAAAGAGATATTATACACCCACTAGTTCTCATCCACTAAGGGCACATCCATAGGGATTTCCATATCTCTGGCTCACTTCATTACACAGAAAAACCACTTCTTCACTAGTGCTCAGCCACTAGAATCACGTTCACTTGTTCTCGTCCACAAGCACGTCCACTCAACAGATATTTTTTCCCACTTCATTACAGAGGAGTCATCTGGAGTTTCTCGTCAACTCTTCTACTTAGAGGAGGCTAATACATCATATTCATTTATGTTCTCATGACGATGCACCCAACACTTTGTGATTTCACACATTCACCTTGTGCTCATCCACAGGCATGTCCAACTCTACAGATCTCATTTCTCACTATGTTACACAGGAGAATCATATGGAGTTATTCTCGACTCCCTGTAAGGAGGATTCCATCTCTATGTTCCTTCTTTATCTCAGATAGGAACCATGCACCCCTCTCAAAGGATTTATCTCAAGTTTGTAAGTTGGAGAATGTATCATGTAGCTGCAATCATCAACAGCATAAATATATACCATTCCAATTGAAATTAAGACCAACCCTTCAAATTTGATCATTATGCCACACCCTACCTAATTCTACATAATTGACATGGGAACAAAAGATCTAAAGTTGTTTCTTCTTCATTCAATTATCACATTTGTATTCTTCATTTGACCATCACATTCATCTGCCCTCCACATCATGCTAATAAATCAAAGGGCCACCTCAAATTGTGACATACTATTGGTCCCTTGATTTGTTGGAGCCATCGATTACATGAGCCACCATATGGATGGTTGAATTTTGGGTTCACGTGTAGCATGAAACCATTGTACCAAGCCCATGAATAATACGATTTGGAACTAAGCTTATGGAGAGGGGTCGGTGCTAAGATGTGTTGAAGTTTGAGTAGCTTATGAAGATATTATTATTGTATTAGTATTGTATTAGACTAGGAAAAAAAAACTAAAGAATAATATTATGTTATATTTGTAAAGTCGACCTTATTATGCCTTTGTCAAAGTCAACCCTATTGTGCCTTGGAAAAATTCAATTGTAAATTAGAAGGGTAAAGTATACAAGTCATCCCTGGCCTATATTTGGGTGGCTCAAATTGTATTTATAAGAGGTTAGGCGCCTCACTTGAAGAACACACAACTCAAGCTTTCTCACACAAGAAAAAGTGTGCAAGTCTAAGGAGGAGACACAACTATAGAGGAAGGGTGTTCTTGTAAAGGTTTTGGTTATCTCTTGGAGGACTATCTTCATATAGTGGTGCACTACACTATTCTGGTTAGGTTTTCTGGTCTATATTTTGGTTATCTTCTATTTGGTGAGATCTCTCTTGGGAGAGACATTGTACTTATTGACGAATCTATATTGAAAAATCTTTGTTGGGTTTTCTCCCCCACGAGGGTTTCCCAAGATAAATCTTGTGTATATCATGGATGTATTTCTTTCAGTGATCCTTATGCATGCAGTTATTGATTTAATAGTTTAAAGTTAAAGAATATTGAACACACTTAAGTGCTTAAGAGAAATTTTAACATGGTTTCAGAGTGGTATTGAAAGAATAAATTTTCATAGTTTAGAAGAACTTGTTGGGGAATTCAATATTATAGGAAGACTCTCCTAACCCTAACGCATATTTCCTTGGGTTTATATTTTCAGTTTGACGAATATCTAAAAATTTCAACTGTCGACAACTACACAAAACCCTAGAAGGTGGTTTCTCCCAGTTTTTGGAGAACGCTAGTCAAATTAAAACCATCAAGGAGATCACCTAAGGAGTGCACATATTTCCCTTGGAGAATAATTCCAAAATTCTCATTTTGAAAAATTAGGGTTTCCTCATAAAGCCTAGATCAAGACGTCTTGGAAGTTGGAGTAGTTCATCTTGGCCTAGCACACTCTCTAGAAAGTTTCAAAACTTTTCTTTAAAAAAATTTCACTTTTCTTGTTGTATTATCGTTCAAGGACAAGATGGCACCCAGTACTAAGCTAGATGAGAATATTGAGGGTGTTGATAACTTCTGATCATGGAAGTATAAAGTGATGTTCATTCTAGAAGAGAATGATCTAGAATATGTTTTCAAAGAAGAAGTTTCAGAACTAGATGAAGATGAGGCCAAGGCAATACACAAAAAGAACCTAGTTAAGGCAAAGAGAATTATTGTCGATTCCATCAAGAATGATTTGATCCCTCATGTATCATCATTGGAAAATCCCAAGAAAATGTTTGATGCCTTATCCTGATTGTATGAAGGCAAGAATATAAATTGGAAGATGACCTTGAGGACACAACTCAAGAATGTGAAGATGCATAGTTCAGAAACTATTCAATCCTACTTCACAAGAGTGTCTCAAATCAAAGAACAACTTGAAGCCATTGGAGACACAATCAAAGAAGTTGAATTAGTAATGACTACATTGAATGGTCTCTGCAGATATTGGGAATCATTCATTCAAGGTATATGCTCGAGAAGAAGGATAACAAGGTTTACCAGACTATGGGAGGATTGTACTCAGGAAGAATCCAGATTGGAAGCAAGAGAAGAGGAACTAGGTGATGAAGAAAATCAAGCTCTAGCAGCTCATGCTAGAAAAGAAAAGAGAAAGAAGTAAATTCATTCACACAAGAAGCCTCGTGGATTACAAAAGACACACAATTTTAAGAAGAATTTCTTAAATTATAGATGCTACATCTGTCAGAAGATGGGATACAATGCAATAAATTGTCCCAACTCTAAAGGTCAGGTCAGAAAAGGAAAGTATAAAAGACATCATGCTCATCCCACAGAAGATGATGAACCTAATCAAGAGAGAGCCAAAGAAGATGACTCAAACGAAGAATATGTATTGATATTAGCTCTTACAGGTAGAGTCACTCATGGAAGTAACACATGGCTTATTCATAGTGGTGCTTCTAAGCACATGATAGGTTACAAGGACTCTTTCTAAGAATTAGTTTAGAAAGACTCACCTCACAAGGTGAAGCTCGATGGTGACTGTCAGTATCCCATCAAAGGTGTAGGAGAAGCATCCTACAAATTGGATTCTGGAAAACCTATGAATATGAAGGATGTTTTGTGTGTACCTGGTTTAAAGAAGAATATCTTTTCTATATCATCTTTGGATGAGAAAGGATTCATAGATGATTTCATTGATGGTGAAGTTCTCATGTGGCCAAAAGGAAAATATATTGATGATGTTGTAGTGATTTGTGTTCAAGAAGGAGGCCTATAAAATCTAAAGGGAAATTTAGTTTCAGCATTAGTACACAGTACATTTACTCCAAGTGAGATATGGCATAGAATATTTTCTCACATACCTTACAAAGCACTACCAATCATGAGCAAGATGGTGACAGGTTTACCAGAAATCCAAGTGAATCATGAAGGCATATGCAAGGGATGCACACAAGGAAAGCACATGAAGAAACCATTTCCAATCAGTAATAGCAAAGCCAAAGGAGATTTGGACATTATACATTCAGACGTGTGTGGACTGATGTCAACCACTCCACTTAGCGAGTATGTATACTATGTTTCTTTTATTGATGATTTCTCATGTAAAACTTGAATTTACTTTTTGAAAGATAAAAGTGAAGTATTCAAAAAGTTTAAAGAATTCAAAGCACTTGTTGAAAAATTGTCTGAAAAGAAGATAAATATATTAAGGTTAGATAATGGAGGATAATTCACATCAGATAAATTCGATGCATTCTGCAAATAAGTTGGGATTAAGAGGGATCTCTCTACTCCCTACAATCCTCAGCATAATGATGTGGTACAAAGAAAGAATTGTACAATCATGGAAGCAGTAAAGTCCATGATTCATGACCAAGATTTATCGATACATATGTGGGCATAAGCAGTGAGGACCACAGTATGTGTACAGAACAGAAGTCCCCACCGTGTACCTGTGAATAAGACACCAGAAGAAATTTTTACAGATGAAAATCCATAGGTCAGCCACCTAAGGATATTTGGTTATCCAGTGTATGTACATGTCCCCAAGGAAAAGAGATTGAAGTTGGACCCTTCAGGAAAGAAGGGTATATTTGTTGGATATAGTGAGACATTGAAGGTATACAGAGTCTACATCCATTGTCACCGTCAAATTGAGACTAGAAGAGATGTCACATTTGATGAGGATGAAGCGTTCAGTAGATCAAGACAAAATCATTCAGATGAGATTCATGATGAGGAACCTAAAGCTCCCAGAATTATAGATACAGATATAGACGATGATGTTGTGCTAGAATAGCACGATATGGAAGAACCACAGAGACCTGCAAATTCATCCTGAGAGATGAATACTAAGAAGATAAGATGAGTTTGGGCTCGAGAAATTATTCAGGATGGAGAGAGGTATGGTACTCCAAATGGATCCTTCTGAGAAATAAAAAGACCACGACCATACTCTAGTTATGTGGCATTGTTAAGTAACATTATCGATGTTGATCCTACCAATTATGAAGAGGTTGTAGAGAAGAAAGAATGGAAGGATGTCATGGTTGAAGAGTATCAGTCCATTGTAAAGAATGATGTTTGGGATGTGGTTCTGAGATCGAAAGAGAAGACAATGGTAAGTTCCAAGTGGATTTACAAGACGAAGCATTCAGTAGATGGAAGTATCAATAAGTACAAGGCAAGATTCGTGGCACGTGGTTTCTCCCAGAAAGAAGGAATATAGTATGAGAATACATTTTTTCATGTGGCAAGATACACTTTGATTAGAGTTATACTTTTGATAGTTGCAGTGATGAAGTGGAAGGTACACCAGATGGATGTGAAGACATATTTTCTAAATGGTTTACTAGGAGAGGAAGTGTATGTGGTGCAGCCTCAAGGTTTCGAGACACATGACAGTGAGACACATGTGTGCAGATTGAATAAATTCTTGTATGGATTAAATCAACCAGAGCATGGTACGGTAGAATTGGCAGCTTCCTGATGAGATTGGGATTTACCAAGAGTAAAGAAGAGTCCAACCTGAACTTTTTTGGACGGTGGACCAGTGATATCAATATTGTATGTGGATGACCTGTTCCTAACACGAGACGAGAAGCTCATCACGGAAATTAAGAGGAATCTTGCTACAGAGTTCGAGATGAAAGACATGGGTATGATGCATTACTTCTTAGGTCTAGAGGTATGGAAAAGACCAAGTGACATTTTCCTTAACTAAGGAAAATATCTTATAGAGATTCTGAAAAAATTTAGAATGATTGATTGTAAGGCCATGCCTACACCGATGGTGAAAAATATGAATTTATTGAGTGATACATCTTCAGAGACATTGGATTCCACCATGTATAGATAGATGATTGGTTCATTGATGTACTTAATGAACATGAGGCCACGTATATGTTTTTTGATGAACACATTGAATCAGTATATGGTTGAGATGAGAGGTGTTCACTTGATTGCAACAAAAAATGTAATGAGGTACCTGAAGGGTACAACTAATTATGGACTCAGATTGAGATAATCTTGCAAGGCTTTACTGATTTAGATTGGGTCGGTAGTGTTGCAAACCGGAAGAGTAAATCTAGATGTCTCTTTAGTATGGGATCAGATATGATCTCATGGTTCAGTATGAAGCAGAATAGTGTGGCACTCAGTACGGCTGAGTCAAAGTATATAGCAACATCTTCATCTAGCAGTGAAGCAATGTGGCTTCAGAAGTTTCTTATGGGATTGTTTGATCTCAAGTTAGAGATGACTTGTATCTAGTGTGATAACCAGAGTTGTGTGAAGATGAAAGAGAACCCAGTGTTCCATGACAAATCCAAGAATATCGATATCAGTTACCATTATATCATAGATATGGTATAGAAGGGAGCAGTGAAGCTCTAGTATGTCGCTATAGATGAGAAGATAACATACGCGTTGACTATTATCTCAAGGGGGGAATCACCAATTGGCGACAACTAGGAGAGAACCTACCCGCTGTCACATTAGGCAGGTGTTCCCATCACTTTAGAGGTGAGGTAGTCACCTCAAGGGGGGAATCCTGGTGACCTAGGGGGAAATGAGATGGAAAATGATAAGTATGAATGGATATCCCTAGGGGTCAATTCTAAGTGGTATGAAGATATTGGAAAAAAGTCTTGGGAAGGTTCAAGGGTTTCCAAATGAGTTGAGTGACCTTCCAGGTGTGAATACATGCCCTAGACACAAGGAAAACCAAGCATATAATGTAATACATTAGTCGAACAATAAATTTAAGCTTGTTGTCTCTAATTGTATAAAAATTAAATGATATATATCATCTCAATAAATATAGCAAAGGCTACAATATAAGCATTAAGCATATGATAAAATAAATAAGACACAAGCTAGTGAAATATAGCTCAACTTGTCAATGATTAAGCAATGCTCTAGCACAAAATGCAAGGATGAAACAAAATTTTGTTGCAGTGATATTTATTTGCCTTATAGATGTAGAAAACCAATATTTACAGAAGGAAATCAGCCATTCAAAACCACTTCCAACTAGCTAGATAAGTGTGTTAGGGTTAGTAGAGAGTTAGGGAAAAGATAGGGCTAAATCCTAGGGTTAGTTTAGTAGTTGTCAGTGGTTAGAGGGTTAGTTTTCTGCAGCCCTATTGGTTGTAGGTAACTTTTGTAACAACAGTAATAATTTGTGTTTGAAATGGGATGCCTCAATGGGGCAAGAGAGCCAAAGGCTCAAGGAACAACTTCCAAAAAAGACAACTTTAAAACTTAAAAATTTTGCGTTTACCAAGGAAACAATTTATTTCTCCAATGCAACAAGTAAATGACTAGTGCCTTTAATGATTGGGTTAATGTAGTCAAGCAAACAAATAACTAGAGGTACTACCTCCTTGGGGGTGTAAATCCTCTTACTCCCCAAGGCAAGTATCCCTAGCTAGGGTTTAGGTTAAGAGGGTGTATGCACTTATATTTCTCTTAGAAACCCTTGTTAAACCGAAAAAATGTAAGCATAAAATGATGGAGACTTAAGTGGGGGTGTATGCCCTTATACTTCCCACCTAGATCTAGCAAAATAATCTTGACTTGAATAACAAATGGAGCACAATGAAAAAAAAAACTTACCAATTCAAGGGAAAATGCTAAGACAAACCATCACAATAGCAAGAGAATAGTCTTTCAAGGCTAGCGCATCACTTCCATCAACCAATAACCAAAGACATAGCCATATGCAAGAGCATGAGAGAGAGAACTAGCCAAAGATAGTGAAAATTCCAGTCCAATACTTCTCACAATGGGAGAGTTATGATTCAAAATGAGATCTTATGATCTTTATTTATACAAAATATCACTAACATAGTTTGTCCACATAATTTTAGGGTAAACCACACGACTAGCGGTCAACAACCCTAATCTTTCCCCTTTACACAAATAATATTAAACAATTCATCTTTAAATTCTACTTTTTTGCACAAATGAAAACCCTAAGAGTGACATCACCCCTTTAGGAGGGACTTTTTGGCACTTTTAGGCTAAACATTGAGTTGGAGATGATAGGGTTGGGCCTCCAAAGGCCATGTGTCTCTAATCCAACCTTCTACCTCATGATCCAAGGGTTTCTTCCTTCAAAACATTCCATGTGTAGCCATCACCACCTCAAGTCCCTCAAGCATGACGTCAAGCCTCCAAAAGATGATGGGTTGCCTCTCCTAGGAAAAATGTTTGGCATGTAAGGGCTAGGTCATGTTGTCCAAGGTTTCCTCTAGGCCTCTGAAGTTATGTATATCTCATTCGACATGCGAGCCCTTGCCATCCAACCTGTGGATTTCAAGCCCCATGGAAACCCAAGTTAGGCTTGTTCCTCCAAAATTGTCCACCAAATAGGTCCTACAAAGACAAATAAGCACGCCCTCCAAGGATCTCAAGTCAAAATATCACGATGAGTAAATCAAATCAATAATTGAGCCACCTAAGCATGTGCATAAAATATTACCATGTCAAACAAGTAAGTGCTCAAATACATGATGTGACTTGCCAAGCTTGGATATGGGAGGGTTGATGATGTGTTATATTGGGTAAATATTTCATAGGTCAAGGAATGTTTCCCAAGTGATCCCTCTCTAAGCCATGTAAAGTGGATGAAGTGGTTAAGGATCAAGACTCAATGGGCATGGGGTTCATGACATACAAGGGGTTGTAGTGTCTCATTCATGGGTTCCTTTGTAGAGGGTCTGTGGCACCTTTGTTTGCAATGCAATTTTTCCAAGCCCATCATTTTTCCATTCTTTGTTTCTTTCATTTTTTAAGGATAAGTTGAAGGCCACTATCCTAGCATGGTGTCCAGATAATTACAGTGTCACTCACAAATACCTTGCGGAAATGAGAATTTTTTCTCGTGATGAGACCCCCTTTCTCTCATTTGTGCAATTTAGATCCACTAACTTGGCTTAGTGGCCATATGACGGTAATTTCATACTGCTACGTACCCACGATCATGATAGTTTGGCTCATGATGAGACCTCCTATCCTCCAACTAACCCCTTATGAATTCTTTTATTCTTCTAGGTCCCCCTTTTCTTACAGAGAAGCATTTCATTTCTTTCTTGGGGGATCTCTAGGTGAAGCGTTTGGAAGGTTTATATATATAGGATTTTATCTTTTACCCAACAACAATCCCTCTGGGCCTTCAACCCTTTCTTCCCATAGAATGAGAGACAACCCCTTCTTAGGTCAATACACCCTAAAATCCCAAGAGATAAAAACAAATGGGGTATTTAAGTGATGAAAAGTGGTAAGTATGGTCAAGAATGGTACGATGGCTCTTCAAGGGAGTTACTAATAGAAAACCCATTCACGAGGAAGATCACTTACTAGGGCACAATGTCAACCACCAAGGTGAAACAGGGAAAAAGGCATAATGTCCAAGCATATGTCATGAAATCTAAAGCAGTCTAAGATACAACATACTTAAATGCCTCAAATATTGAAATGGATCAAGTCCTAGTGCCTCTTGAAAGACATATGGTGTGGTGGATGCCATCTGAAAATCTATGACCTATGTGGTGGTCAAAAGGGTCCCCATCTGTGCAAGTGGATATTGTTGGTCATGTAGTCTCTCGGCACTCCATATCTGTAACCTGAGAGCCTCAAGACATAATCTCCTTAGTTATCCCACAAAATGGGGATAACATTGACCAACCCTCCAATGAGAGTGAATTATGTATACTTCAGAGACAAGCTTGGTGTGGTCCAAAAGGACTTCCCTAGTAAGAGGGAGTGATGAGTTACAGATGCAATTTTAGGTCAATAGCATCAGCATGTGGCAGTGGTAGTGGGTAGTCATTCATGGGCACATTATTGACTATGGCACCAGTGAGCATGACCTCCCACAAGGTCAGCAGATGTCGAGCATTTGGGGCTGGCGAGTTACCCATATTTTCAAGTTGGTGGGCCAACCTATGTGGTTGGAGGTGTTTCCTAGCCTTGGGCTAGATGGGTAGTGTGTGCACACTACATCGCCTAATCCTTGTGATTATATGCTCGGCTATTGTGGATCATTTTCCTGGTGTGAACCATATGTTACTAGTTCTTTATGAACTAAATGTCAGATTCTGTGTGAGCTGACAAGTTACTAGTTCTTTATTAACTAGATGCCAGATTTTGTGTGAACTGGTGAGTTACTAGTTCTTTATGAACTAGATGTCATATTATGTGTGAGCTAACGAGTTACTAGATATTTATGAACTAGATTCCATATTCTGTGTGAGTTGTCGAGTTACTAGTTCTTTATGAATTAGATGTCATATTTCGTGTGAACTAACAAGTTACTAGTTCTTTATGAACTAGATGTCAAATTCTTTGTGAGTTGATGAGTTACTAGTTCTTTACAAACTAGATGCCAGATTCTATGTGAGCTAGCGAGCTAAAGCCCCATGATGACATAAATCTCGAAAGTACAATGAGACCTCGGATGCATGATGTGGTTATAAAACTTCTTCAATATATTCGTGGAAAGTAAACAAGTCAATGGTCAAGTATACAGAAGCACAGAAGCAGTCGTGATGATTGTGCCAAAAGAACACCTTCCTTGCTAAGAGGGAGTGTTGAAGTTTGAGTAGCTTCGGAAGATATTCGTATTGTATTAGACTAGGACAAAACCCTAAAGTCGTCCCTATTGTGCCTTGGAAAAAGTCAATTGCAAATTAGAAGGGTAAAGTATGCAAGTAGTCCTTGAGTTATTTCTGGGTGGCTCAACTTGCATTTATAAGAGGCTAGGCACCTCACTTGAAGAAAACACAACACAAACTCTCTCACACAAGAAAAAGTGTGCAATTCTGAGGAGGAGACGTGGCTACAGAGGAAGTGTGTTCTAGTAAAGTTTTTGGTTATCTCTTGGAGGGCTATCTTGGTCTAGTGGTGCACTACCCTATTCTGGTTAGGGTTTATGGTCTATCTTCTGATTATATTTTGTTTGGAAAGATCTATCTTGAGAGAAACATTGTACTTGTTGATGAATCTATATTGAAGAAGATTTTTTGGGTTTTCTCCCCCATGAGGGTTTCCCGGGATAAATATTTTGTATACTGTGGATGTCTTTCTTTCAGTGATCCTTATGCATGTAGTTATTGATTTAATAGTTTAAAGTTAAATAATATTGAACACACTTAACTGCTTAAGAGAAATTTAAACAAGATGAAACCACCATATGAAATCAAAGGTGCCATGAAATCATTTAAACCACCTGTACAGATGAAACAAGGGGCCAAAGTAAAACTGTACAGTTTATTTGATGGAGGACAGCATGATTCAAGCCGAGTTTGCATGAAAAAGGGGAACATGGAGCATGAGGGACATATTATGGAAACATACTACAAATGTTTTTGTTACCATGCACATGAATCAATATTTATAGATTTGGTATGGGGATGTGTGAAGGCATTTCAAAGGACTTCTTTGGAGTGGTTATATATTTATGTTGTTTTTGGGAAATTAGTTAAAGAGGTTCTTAGCCCTTGGTTCTATTTTGGAAAATAGTTGTAACTAACTCATTATTCTATTGTTGTTGACATTATCTCATAGAGTTTGTTAGGATGAGACCATATTATATTGTTTTCCTTGTGGATGGTAACTATTTTATTATCATTCATTGGAGAAAATTGTGGATGTCAACAAATTTTTTCTGCTTTTAGGAAGAATTTTGTTAGAGAGGATCATTTTATGATTATTCCTAGGAGAACTAAAGGATATAGGAAAACAATTGATATTTTATTGTATGAGGAGTTAGAAATCAAACATATATAAGGGTTTGTTATCTCCATTTGCAAGATGTATTGGATTAGTTGAAGAATAAAGGAAATGCATTTGTCTCAATCATACTTGTGTTATTCATCTATCTTAATTTTTTTTTAGGGTTTCATTGTAAAGGGACAGCAAGAATTCTTATAGGTAACAAGATATAGTGGATGATGGAGATAACAAAGAGTTAGAAGATGAGCATAGTGTTACAATTGAAAGAGTTTATGAGGTGAAGTTATTCCCTTGTAATATTTATTAATTTATTCATAGATCTATGGTATTAAGTCTAGTCAAACTTGACTTGATTTCTAGCTCTTACCTTAGGATATAATAGGGGATAATTATTTTTACTTGAAGAGATGGTAAAACACTCTTTTCACCACCAATATCTTGAAGCATCTAAGTGTTTTCTTGGGGGAATTTACTAGGTACACTCTTGGTTTCCTAGAATACCAAGGCCTGACACAAGGATTAATCCTAAAGAAAGGACAAGTGTGACCCCATAACCCAAGAAAAGTAGGCACTAGTATCTTTTTACTCATCAACCCAAACCCATCACATTTCCATTCTTTCAACAATATTGTTGCTAGGTTCTCTTTACTCCCACTCCTACTACACGAAGTGAGACTAGTTAACCCATAGGGAAACCCCCCTTGACTAGGAAACCTTCCCTGAGTCTAAAGTGCAGGGGAGAGTTGGTGAGGTGGCAGTGGCAAACCTCCCTAGTTTCACAAAGCTAGCACCCATATTCGGGACTTTGAATTAAGGTGTTGGTTTGTGTGGTAAATTTTGGCACCATTGTCGGGGATAAATTCCATTTCCTGGGAAATTTGAAGATCATGCTTCTTGAAGACTTCAATGAGGGTTCATATTGAAGATCCATCTCATCTTGGTGACTCCATTGAATGGAAGAATCCATTTTCCCTTGCAAACTTTTGAATATTAGTTGCTTTTGAGGTGAAGCAAGAAACTTTTGAAGGCAACAATTTCACCTTCGCAACTGCACAAGCTCTCCAAATTGGTATAAGGTGTGAAAATGTACATTATTTATTTCATTTTCATATTTTAAATCATATTTATATTTTGAAGACATGGAAAACTTTGAAGACAAATGGTTGGTTGAATTTTATGCTCCACTTAATCTTTTGTACATTCCAAGTTTTCCAAATGAGGGTTATGATTCAAATTGGATAGATCTCATTAGATATTTTCATGGGTTTCATAATTCAACTAGATTATAAATTATATGTTGCATCATTTGTTACAGCTATGAGAAAATGTCATGTTGTGCATGAAAATATTTGAATGAAAACTTTTACACTAACATTTGAGGAAGAAGCATTAGAGTGGTGTGGGAATCTTGGTGAAAGACAAATTGTTTCATTTCCAAAATTTGTGTTGTTTTTCCTAAGCATTGGGATCTTATCCATGAGGTAGGAGATAATAAAACATTTATTCAAAATTTGCAGGACTCCTACCGAGGAAATCTCCCATGGAAGCAAGTGAAAGGCATGTTGATGAAAATATTTCTCAAGAGCCCACTCTTGAGAAATAACTCAATCATGAAGTGGCATCTTTTTCATCCTCCACTCATAAAGAAGAAGTGTTCGTAAGCTTAATATTTTCTCAAATTTCTGAAACTAAAGATATGTCTATTAAAGACTTTGGAGAAGAATTAGTTTCAAATTTATTTTCTTCCACATCTAATGAAAATGAGGGCAGCCACAAACATTCTTATTTTCAGAATTTTGGTCATAGCTTAGGGGTTGATTGTTGGGATTTATATGGAGATCATATCTATGAAACAGATGGAAGTGTTTAGTGAAGAAAATGATGAATTATTAATCTATAAACACCCTGATAATATGGAAAAGGATGCAGATTTTTGGCCGTTGGAACAACCATGTAGAAATAGTGTATCTTCGTAAATTTATGTAGCTCATTTCTAGCCACATACATACACTAATAATGCAGATTTAGAACAGCAAGTAGAGCAGCTTTTGGATCACAAACATGCATATTTTTTTTTCAGTGTTATGTTGATGCTAAATAGGGGTTACATCCAAATATTTTTCAGCCTTGCTTACCCCCATTCAATTCATATTTATCTCAGCATTTTAATATTCAAAATTCAGAAAATTTTCAACCCTCTACAACACTTTATTGACATGGCATGTGCTGATTTATTCCATTGTTGTTCTTATTTTTTTATTGGTTATCATGCCCATCATGTAATTTCATATTGCAGCGATATTTTCAGCTTTTGGATCACAAACATGCATATTTTTTTTTCAGTGTTATGTTGATGCTAAATAGGGGTTACATCCAAATATTTTTCAGCCTTGCTTACCCCCATTCAATTCATATTTATCTCAGCATTTTAATATTCAAAATTCAGAAAATTTTCAACCCTCTACAACACTTTATTGACATGGCATGTGCTGATTTATTCCATTGTTGTTCTTATTTTTTTATTGGTTATCATGCCCATCATGTAATTTCATATTGCAGCGATATTTTCATGTATAGTCCAGTTCATGTATTTGGCAGTTCACATTTCCTTGTTTTGGCTCACAACTAAACACAAGGGAAGATGCATTGATTTAAACAAAGCACTACGGGTGGCTCCATTGGTTATATGACTACACCTAGCCTTTGTATTTTGCTCATGTAGAGTAGGAGTAGGAAAAACAAGTGTTTGAAAGACATTAGAAGGAATAAGCTCTCTATTATGAGCATTTTTCATGTACTTTGATATTTTTGGCTTGTTCCCTTCTTTCATTTGTAAAGCCAATTTTGATGTAACAACTCAAATGAGATGAGACATAGACCTCATAAGAAAAAAAAATTACATTTGTTTTCCATCTAAATGTTCCTTTTTGACCAATGGATACATGTTAAGTATTTCCATTAGTATTATAACAATTCCATTACCACATCTATATTCCACATCTGCTAAAGGTAACTAGAGTGCAATTATTTAACTTATTTTTTCTTTGTAAGATTAATTTAGAAAGAGTTGTAGAATTGCTTGTGTTGTTAAGGATGAACTAGGGTGTGCATATGCATGTGCAATTTTTAATAAGGTTTGTTTGCATAACCTGTAAGTGCATCTCCAACATATTCTTCAGGTTGCCACGAGGGATTGTGCACGAGGAATAGGAGATACCAACATTGATGGTTGAGACAAAGTATCCTCCACTTGTTGGATAGATCATTTCATTTGATTGGGGTTCGATTAATGGTTGAAACCAAGGGCATCTACGCATTCAAAATATTACACAACCACGATGGTCATAACCATTATGTTTGAACAATCAACCAACTCCTATGATATTTATTCAAACCCAGGTCACTAAACCAGTTAATTTTTCTTTTAACTGAGTATACCAGGTTTTCTTCCACAAATAAATAATACACAGCAGAAAATAGTAACCAGGAACATAAAAGTAAAATATAACAACAATCACATCATATGTACACAAGTAATTTTGGACAATTCGTCCCTGGAAAAACCTCGGAGGAAAACCAGTGCAATGGATTTGTGGATTTATTATTAGCAGCAAGAAAATATGGAGTTCTCTTACAAATTAAATCGATCCTCCTCAATGGATGAGTAAATCTCAATGAAAACCCTCCTCAACAAAAAGTACGGCTTCCTAGAAACATCAACAAATCTTCCAGAATGAGACAGTTATGACAAATGAGTGCCTTTGTGATGTGGTATGGCCCTCCTGTGCCAAAAATGTGTCACCCTTCATAGCATTGTCATATCTTAAGCGAAACCTCTACTAAATGCTAAATAAGTGAGTCGATCCTCTAGCAAAAGTAGCCCTTTATCTCCCTACAATTTTTTTATTGCAAATCCGCAATCGATCTCTCCCAAAATTGATCTCTCTCTCTTCAAGTGCACCCCTTTCTTAGCCAAGTCAATTTATTATATTTCATTGAGTAAGTGAAACCCTAATATCCAAAAGGATTAAGGGTTGATATCAACCCTCACCCTCATGATTAGATCAATGATCAAGATTAAAAGACCACAACTTAAATTATTTCTCACTTAAACCTTAGAAAAGGTACTCAATAAAGTCAACTGAAGAATATAACACATCAACAATTTAATTTATCACTTGACTAATGTTTCATTGTTCTCCACGATGTTAGGACATTTCAATGTGTGGAAGACATTCCTTGATACATTCTCAACACTCCCTCTTAGCGGGGAAGGGATTTTTCCTCAACCCCATCTAATCTTTGAACTTCATAAAATTTTGTCTATTGAGTGCCTTGGTAAAAATATTTGTGATCTGCTCATTAGTTTGTATGTATTATTTTTGGGATTAACTGCGTAGTGTAAGTCATTAATCTATGACCCATATTCATGAGTATTAGTCTCAACTGACCAATA
>JZKD02S1884206.1:430435-447314 GCA_000966675.3 Picea glauca
ATATTGAGTTATGACTCAATCAATCATATGAATCGGACTGTCAATCCACTCTGGCCATGTCGTGCAAGTCTTTGGCAGCTTCTTTGGTATCTCCACTAAGTGCGAGCTGGTACCTGGTACTAATAAGTTATGTTTCAAAGGAACAGTACCTAACTCATGTCACATTAGTATCAACATTAGTTTAAAATATCAAAATACTTTAAAAATAACTTGAATCATAAGAATACCTTGAATAGTCCCATTTAGTTGTAAAAGGATGTCAAATGTGTCATGGTAAGGCTAGAAGGAAATGATACTAGATATGAGAATGGAGGTATATTTGACATGATATAGGCAAAAATATAGTCAAAAGTGGGGACTAACAATATTCTTCATGCAGAAGAAGGATCAAACATTCTCAAAGTTCTGTGAGTTTAAAGCATTGGTGGAGAAAGAGTCAGGGAAGCAAGTGAAGGCTCTAAGGAGCGATAATGGTGGAGAATACATCTATAACGAATTCAAATAATTCTGCAGCAGAGAAGGAATTCGAAGAGAACTCATAGCGCCTCATAACCCATAGCAAAATGGGGTCGCGGAGAGAAAGAATAGAATGATCGTGAGTGCAGCATGAGTGATGTTTCATGATTAGGGCCTACCAATGCATTTGTGAGCAGAATCATGCAATACTATGGTTTATGTGCAGAACCGTTGTCCTCATAGAGTACTTGGCATGAGTACACCTGAAGAAGCTTTTATTGGTAATAAACCTGATGTTTTTCATTTTAAAAAATTTTGGCTCATTTGTTTATGTGCATGTGACCAAGGATGCCAAGAAGAAGCTGGAACCGACTGCTGAAGTTGGGATATTTTTGGGGTACACAGAAACACCCCATAATTATCATGTGCATTTTTTGAACAGTAAGATGATTGTTATGCGACGGGATATAAAATTCGATGAGGGGAAAGCCATGCGGTTGTCGCTTGAGAGGGATATAGACTTGCATGCAGAAGAGGAATTGTTGGTTCTCAAAGATGAGTCTAAAGATGTGGACTAGCCACATGAGGAGGTTCATGGAGTGGAGGAAACCACTCAAGCAGAGCCATCCATCAGAAATGGCAGAAAACGCACCACGGAAGATGATAGATTGAGACTAGATGTTGCATAGAATGTAGGATCCCCTACTTCACCACATAGACAGAGACAGTCTCCTGATCGATTTTCTAGATATATGGCTCTCATGAGAAAATGTATTGTGACTGAACCATCTTCCTTTCAGGAAGCAGTGTAGGACCCCACTTGGGTTGATGATATGGTAGAGGAGTATGAATCCATTGTCAAAAATAGTGCATGGGAAATTGTCCCAAGACCGATTGATAAATCAGTGGTAGGTTCGAGATGGATCTACAAGGTAAAGAAAGTTGTTGATGGGAGTGTGGAGAAATACAAGGCCAAGTTTGTGGCCCGAGGCTTCTCACAGATCGAGGGGATAGATTATGATGAGACCTTTGCACCTGTTGCAAGGTACTCTTCCATAAGATCCATCCTTGCACTCTCAATGCAAATGGGTTGGCGCATTCATCAAATGGATGTAAAAACTGTGTTCCTCAATGGGATCATTGAGGAAGAAGTGTGCATTGAGCATCCAGAAGGTTTTGATACCTTTGACAGAGAGTCGCATGTGTGCAAACTCAATAGAGCACTGTATGGGATGAAGCAAGCACCCTGTTCTTGGTACACTCGAATAGACAGCTATTTCACCGGATTGGGCTTCACCAAAAGTCAAGCAGATGCAAACCTATACCAAATTGTGGTGGAGGGTAAGCTTTTAATCATTGTTCTTTATGTTGATGATTTAATATTGACTGGTGATGAGTAACTAATACACTCATGCAAGGAGGAACTTGCAAAGGAGTTTGAGATGAAGGATTTGGGCCTTCTTGATTATTTCCTTGGATTGGAAATATGGTAGCAAGATGGTGAAATTTTTGTGTCTCAAGGAAAGTATGCAAGAGAGATACTGGGTAAGTTTCACATGGAGGGCTGCAAACCCATGGATACTCCTCTTCCAGGAAACTAGAGGAAAGAGGATGCTACTTCTGGAGAGGTAGTGGATGCTACTGTCTATCGACGGTTAGTGGGTTCACTAATGTATTTAGTGAATACGAGACTAGACATTTTCTATGTGGTTAACCAGCTAAGTCAAGCGATGGTTAAGCCTACCAAACTCTTTTGGAAGGCGGGTAAGCATTTCCTGCGATATCTGAAGGGCACATATGAGTATGGATTATGGTACAAACAGATGGATGAGATGAAGTTGCATGGCTTCACGGATGCAGATTGGGCGGGCAGCCCAATGGACAGAAAGAGCACATCAGGGGGGATCTTTAGTATCGTATCTACAGTTGTTTCTTGGTACAGTAGGAAACAAAGATCTGTGGCACTTAGTTCAGCGGAAGCAGAATACATGGCAGCGATCCAAGCTGCATGTGAGGCTATCTGGATGAGGAAGATCTTGGATGGTTTGTTTGGTTCTCATTTAGATCCGATAGTGATTTATTGTGATAATCAAAATTGCATTAAACTCTCGATTAATCCTATGTTTCATGACAGATCTAAGCATATAGATATATGGTATCATCATCTCAGAGATTGTGTGTCGTGGAAGATCATGTTGCTTCAATACATTCCTACGAAAGATTAGGATGCAGACAATCTGACGAAGGCACTCACCAGGAGAAAATTCGAATATCATAGAGGCAGGATTGGGGTGAAGGATAATCCCTTTCTTGTTGAGAGGGTGTGTTGAAAAGTCAACAAGAAACATGTGTCTAATTTAATTTTCCCTTAAATAAATTAGACAATAAATATTAATCTATTATTTCATTCATAACTAAGTGATTTGGATTTGTAACAGAATCATAAGTGTAGTTAAGTGAGTTAAGATCAGTTGTACTAGTTGTAACTAAACTTGCACTAGTGAGAGTTCAGTTAATCAGTGAACTCACATGCAACTGAAGATTTGCCACGGTTAATTACATGCATGTCAGATCTAGTGGAGACCCATTTGAGATAACAGGTGAAAGGGATAGTTTGTCTATCAGTTATGATTTTATCACACATGCAGTGGATATGCTTATGAGCATGTGCAAACTTGGCAATTCATAATTCATTGTGAGAATTTGAATTGCAGAGATTGTGCAGAGGAGGCAAGTTGTCTAGACACAGGAATTGGCACATGTATTTGTTGATTTGTGTATGACAGTGTGAGACGATTGTATTTTACCAAGAGCTCTTGTATTAGAGTTTTGAATGAGATTGTTTCATGATTCATGATATACATAATATATGATAGTGGGGTTTTTAGCTTTACACTTTCCCGGTAAAACTTTTGTGTTATGTGTTCTTGATATTTCACTTTGTGATTGTGGTTGTGATCGTGGTTTAATTTTCCGCAAGAATAATAGTAGAAACGATTTTGTATTTAATAGTGGCATAATTGTTAGATCAGGAGAATCGTAGGAAATACTTAATTTGTATTGAAATTTTTACATCTTGAATCCTTATGGCTACTCCACATACACTTCTTCTTCCACTGCACCATTCAGGAAGGTTGTCTTCACATCCATCTGATGTACCTTCCATTTCATCACTGCAATTATCGCACGTATAGATCTAATTGAAGTGTACCTTACCACAGGAGAAAATGTCTCCTCGTAATCTATTCCTTCTTTCTGGGAGAATCTACGAGCCACGAACCTTGCCTTGTATTTCTTGATACTACTATTTGTTGAGTGTTTTGTCTTGTAGATCCATTTGGAACTCACCATTGATTTCTCGTTCAGTCTCAGGACCACATCCCATACATCATTTTTAATGATGGATTGGTATTCCTCAATCATGGCATCCTTCCATACTTTCTTCTCTCCAGCCTCTTCATAACAGGTAGGCTCGGCATCAATGATATCACATAGAAATTCCACGTAACTGGAATATGGTCGAGTTTTCTTCCTTTCTTTGAAAGATCCATCTGGAGCACCATACTTCTCGGCATCCTGAATAATATCACGAACCCAAGATGGTATTCTTTTCTTTGTAATCATTTTTGCAGGTCTTTGTGGTTCTGCCATTTCATGGTCCTCTAGTCCATGCTCCTCTGGCACAACATCGTTACCAGCATCTGAGTCTGCAACTCTAGGAGCTTCAGGCTCCTCATCATGGATCTCATCTGTGTGATGTTTCCTTGATCTACTCAAGGTTTAATTCTCATCGAAGGTAACATTTATGATAATATCGACCTGTCTGTAACCAGGGATGTAGACTCTATATTCCTTCGATGTTTCACTATATCCAACAAATACACCCTTCTTGCCTGAAGGATCCAACTTTGATCTCTTATCCTTGGGAACATGCATATACATTGGATAGCCGAATATTTGCAGGTAGCTGACCTTTAGATTTTCTCCTATAAACATTTATTTTGGTTTCTTGTTCCCAAGTGCATGGTGAGGACTTTTGTTCTACACAAACAACAGTCTTCGTTGTGTCTTCCCATAGGTGCATAGGCAAGTCGTGATCATGAATCATGGCCTTTAATACCTCCATTATCATATGGTTGTTTCTTTCTGCTACACCATTCTTTTGAGGATTGTAGGGAGTAGAGATCTCCCTCTTAATCCCAACTTATCTACAAAAAAAATTTAAGTCACCTGAGGTGAACTATCCTCCAATATCTGACCTCAAAATCTTTATCTTCCTTTTAGAAAAAATTTCTACAAGAGCTTTGAATTATTTGAATTTGCTAAATACTTCACCTTTTGATTTTAAGAAATAAATCCAAGTCTTACATGAGAAATCATCAATAAAAGAAACATAATATACATACATGCTAAGTGAAGTGGTTAACATCGATCCGCACACATTTGAATGCATGATGTCCAAAAATCCTTTGGCTTTGTTGTCACTTCTTGGAAACGAATTATTCACGTTATTTCCTTGTGCGCATCCCTTGCATGTTCCTTCATGATCCACCTGAATCTTTGGTAAACCTATTACCATCTTCCTTACGATTTGTAATGATTTGTAGTGTAAGTGAGCGAATCTTCTATGCCATAGTTCACTTGGATTTAATGTGTTGCGTACTAATGTTGAATATGAGTGTCCCTTTAACTTGTATAGACCTCCTTCTTGGACACCAATCACAATAGAATCATCAAGATTCTTTCCTCTTGGCCACATGAGAACTTACCATCAATAAAAGCGACTATGAATCCTTTCTCTTCCAACGCTGAAAGGGAGGAGATTTTTCTTCAAACCAGGTACATACAAGACATCCTTTATCTTCAAGGGTTTTCCAAAATCCAACTTGTAGGAGGTTTCTCCTACTCCTTTAATGGGATATTGATAGTCATCACCAAGTTTCACCTTATGAGGTGAATCCTTTTGAACCATATCTGAGAGAGAATCCTTGTAATCTATCATGTGCTTAGAAGTACCACTATTGACAAGCCATGTGTCACTTCCATGAGTGACTATTCTTGTGAGACTTGATATCAATACATGTTCTTCACTTGAATCATAATCTTTTATTTTATTCTAAGCAGGTTCATCATCTTTTGTGGCATGAGCATGATGTCTTTTATTTTGTCTTTTTCTGATCTTCTCTTTCATGAGAGGAAAATTTCTTGCAATGTGTCCCATATTCTGGTAACAGAAGCATTTATAACTTGAGTAATATTTTTGAGTCTTTTGAGACTTTTGTGACTTCTTAAACTTATTTGGGGGATGATCATCTTTCCCTCTTTGTCTTTTTCCTGCATGTATTGCTAGATCTTGATCATCATTTCCCAACTTCTCTTCTCTTGCCGCCAGTATAGCTTCTTCCTGAGTGCAATCTTCCCACAACCTATTGAACTTCGTTAGCTTTCTTCTAGAACAAATTCCTTGAATAAATGATTCCCAAGATTTTGGAAGACCATTCAATGTATTCATTACTAGATCTGCTTCTTCAATTGTGTCTCCAATAGCTTCAAGTTGTTATTTGATTTGAGACACCCTTGTGAAGTAAGATTGAATGGTTTCTGAATTCTGCATCTTTGCATTCTTGAGTTGTGTCCTCAAGGTCATCTTCTGGTTGATGTTCTTGCCTTCATACTATCGGGAGAAGGCATCAAACATTTTTTTTTGGGTCTTTAATGATGAGACACGTAGGATCAAGTGTAACTTGATAGAATATGCAATGATCCTCTTTTCCTAAACTAGATTCTTCTTGTGCTTTGCCTTAGCTTCATTTCCCTCAGGCTCTGTAACTTCTTCTTCAATAAAACCTTCTAGATCATTTTCCTCTAGAATGAGCACCACTTTATACTTCCATGCTCGGAATTTGTCAGCAGCCTCAAGCTTCTCATCAAGCTTAGTATTGAGCTTCATTTTTCCCTAGCCTTTATATGTCAGACGCCTTGATCTAGGGATTTATGAGGAAACCCTAATTTTTCCCACTTCAATATTTGTCGATATGATCCAGGGAAAAGATGTGCCTTAGTCAACCTTCTTGGTGGGTTCAGTTAGTTCTCAACAAGCTTGAAAATGGGGGAAACTGAGGATATTCCTTCCATCGGTTAGATTGTTACAAAGGAAACCAACTCGGATAGCATGTTAAAATTTTGATATGCTCATTTAACCATAGACAATGTCACATCATTATCACCCAACCATAGGAATTCACTATGCCATCCCCGAGCACAATAACCTTTAAATAGAATGATTCTAACAAGTCCACACTAGAACCAATAGATAAACCCTAACCAGCAACACAATTTTTGCAGTAGCAACACAATAAAAATAAAGAATACATTTCACCAAGAGAAGTGCAAAAGAAGAAGAAACCAGAAAGACCTGCGCCCTAGGCCACTACTGCTCCCTAGACTTGTGCCCTAGTTATTGTTGTTGCACCTCTTTAAACTTGCGCATTATTTCTAAGTGTGTGAGAGTGTGTCCAAATGAGCTAGGTGCCTCCCTATTTATATTATCATGTCCAAGTGATTGGGGCCGACTTCTCTTCCTGGAGTATTTATATACCTTAATAATATTCTCCTTGGGATGACTTCTCTTCTAGGGTTTTCACACATCAGTTTAAATGTTATCTTACTTCTAGAATATTTTATTCTAAGTACAAAGGTTACACTTGGAGGTTAATACCTCCCGCAGCTACCAAAACATCAACAAATTCATCCCTAGAGAAACCCTGGAGGGAAAACCAGTGCAACGGATTTGTGGATGTATTATTAGTAGCAAGAAAATATGGAGTTCTCTTACAAATTAAATCAATCCTCCTCAATGGCTGAGTAAATATCAGCGAAAACCCTCCTCAAAAAAAAGTATGGCTTCCTAAAAAACTCAACAAGTCTTCCAGAACAAGACAGCTATGACAAATGAGTGCCTCTGCGTTGTGGGATGGCCCTCATGCACTAAAACTATTTCATCCTTCATGGACCTGTCAGATCTGAAGTGAAACCTCTGCTAAATGTTGAAGAAGTGATTCAATCCTCTAGCAAAATTCCTCCTCTGTCTCCCTGCAATTTTTCTCCCGCAAATCCTCAATCGAACTCTCCCAAAATCGATCTCTCTCTCTTCAAGTGCACTGCTCTCTTAACCGAGTCGATTTCTTATACTTCATTGAGTAAGTGAAACCCTAATCTAAAAAAGGATTAAGGGTTGATATCAACCCTCACCCTCATGATTAGATCAATGGTAAATATTAAAATACCACAACTTAAATTATTTTTCATTTAAACCATTGAAAAGGTACTCAATAAAGTCAACTGAAGAATATAACACATCAACAGTTTAATGTATCACTTGACTAATGTTTCTTTGTTCTCCATCATGCTAGGACGTTGCAATGTGTGGAAGACCTTCCTTTCTACATTCTCAACAACTCCAACATTGAATTCCATCCAATGATGAACCGGGAATCCATGTGTACGATTGTATTGAATCAACAACAAATGCATTTACTTTTTTTTTGTGTGTGTGTGTTAAAGTCTTGCAACCAACCATGGATCACAGTGCTCCAATGTTTGTTGCAATGAAAACTATATACCCTGGTTCAAGGGCCCTTGTCATTCTATTTTTGAAACGAGCTAGTACCTTTCTCATCTATCTAACCAAAGATAGCCTTGTCTCAAGAGAAAACTTATTATCTATCATGCTATTGTTTGTAATACACTCTTTTATTTTAATATATATGCATTGAAGACAATTCCTATGCATGGTCCTTGTTTAAAGTACCATGGTGATTTTTAGCTAACGCACAATCCTATCCTTAAGGGGGTCCATTCGAGGTAAGGCAATTTTTTACTATTCATATTTAGTTTCTTTACTTTCCATAGTATAATGCTTTGTAATGTCATTTCAGAATTTGTTTTTACGAGCTATCATTTTATTTCCTGTAGATTGTATTTACTACAAAATTAGCTTGTTTCATAATTAGACTTGCTCTTATACACAAGCTTAGTATAAAAAAGTTAGAATTTTGATAGCATGGGATGGAATTCATAATGATTTCAGCATCAGAAGTGCCAATAACTAAGCTTGGATGTGAGAGTAATAGGAACTTTCTTTACGCTAATGTTTCAATTCTAGTTTGGTTTTTAGTTCAATAGATTTGTTTCCTTTACATTAGTTTAGAATTGAGTTAAAATAGATTTGAGTTAGAGTAGATTTTTTTCGTTTACATGAATTATCTTCTTGATCAAATTGATAATATAACATACAATTTGTGATCAGTCAATACAAAACTTTGACCAGTGTATATTGCACACAGTGCCTTGCAAGCTTGACTGACCCCGAGTTGATAATTAAGTGACTAAGTGATTTTAACTTGCCACTGAGTTTAGGAGGGTAATCAAAAACATCATCATTTTTGGCACCGTTGTTGGGGAGGCACTAAAGGGACTAGGATCTATATTGTATACTAATTCTAGGAAAAAGATACCAGATTAGAGGTAACCTTAGGCAATTTTCGACTACCCCTTTGACAGCCTTTGTCCAAATTATCATCCATTAGGTCATATTAGGATGAATGACTAGAGGAGATAGAAAAGTTTGGGAACATTCTCGTGGTGCAATGGGAGCCACCCATGACACTTAAAACCTGACAGGTAAACTGAGTGGACAGGGCAATCTTCAAGGTGTCTCTGGAAACTAGCCCAAAGTCCCAATGGAGAAAATAACATCCAACATCCTAGATAGTCCCTCTAGGATTGATTCTACAGTTGATGCAGTTATAGGATATCCTGTTTCTGAAACTCCCAATCCCAAAAATCAAGGCTACCCAGGGAATCTTATTGAAGAGCATGATCACACTATTGAATCAAACAAATCTTTAGCATTCCCGGGAACTAAGTTCCTCAAAATGGGTGAAGATGTGGAAGCACCGAAAAAAAAATAACCTGTCACATTTGAATTTTCTATCTAGGATTCAAATGGCACGACTCAAATGAAAAACATTCCACCCTCTGCCTTGCCCAACTTCCAAGGCATGGCTAGTGAGGATCTAGATACATTTTTTTTGAATTGGATGTCTTATGTCAGAGTTATAACTACTCCACAAATGCCCAAAAGCTTAAGTTGTTCCCTTCCACTCTAAAAGAAGCAACAATATGTTAGTTCGTGGGGCTTGGGGGGAACTCTATTAAATCATGGGATGAAATGAGGCAAAAATTATTGAATAAGTACCAAGATCATTGTAAGGTGAGGGATATTAGGGAAGAAATTTTCAAAATGACAGAAAGTGTGATGTCTCGTTCCCAAAAATAGCCTTAGCAGGGAGTGACTCAGTAGTCTATATGTTCTCATATACTATGGTCATGCACAAATAGGGAACAAATGGAGAAATAAGGGTGAATAAATGGCTAAACGATGAATTAATCCAAAAAGCATAGGAAAAGTCACTTAAGTCAAAGTCAGCTGAGAAATAGAATAAAAAGGTGTTAAGGGGGGGACGTAATTAATTATTCGCATTTGAATTATGAGACAAGGCTCCTAGCTTAAGTGATGTCAATGGAAAATTAGATCAATGGAGGTATAAGAAGAGGAATTCGAACTAATTCCTCATTATCATTGATTTGAGAATTGAGAAACAGGTTCCATAGGAGGAAGTCGACCTCAGCATATGTTTTGTGGATTTATGGAGGAAACCACCACCACGGATCGGTTTCGGTGTTGGAAGACACACCCTAGCCTATCGGAAGTACCATCCAGGTATTTCATTGTGCCATATCAGTGATCTACAGACCCAGTTCAGTCAATGCATATTACAGCCAGTGAGGGCACTAGGGTTTGAGAGATAGTTTTTGTAGCTGGACGAGACTGCAATAGATCTTTCCATATCCTTATGACCCAGTTGAGAGGGAGAAAGGGCACTTCTTTTGAGTTGTCAATCATCATATTTTGACAAAGGAATCTCCTTGTGCGCATCATGCATCTAGGAAGCGTGCAGTGCTTGAGGAGGTACATCAAGGGTTCCAGAGAGCTCATCGGGTCATATCTAGGGAAGCCCTCCCGACCCATTACAGAGGAGACTAGGACGCTCATTTTGAGACAGATATCATCGAATTCTAAAGGTGGAATCATCAGGGCGCATTGCCAGAGCCCAGGAGGTGCGCAAACCCCCAGGGCATCCCATCCCAGGTCCATTTCGATCTTCAAAGAGCCAATATTTAGTCTTTCAGTAACAAGAGGAGCTTACAGGCTAGGGCGCACAGTTTGGGACAATTTTCAGGTCGATCGGATGAGTGTAGCCACCAAGGAGAATATATCTTCATTTGCCGTAGATGTCATGAGCTTTCGGGGTTGCATGCAGTCGATCTATCCATGCATGTGCAGATCCATTCACATCTTCTGATCATGGGTATTTTATGTTAGTTTGTATTGTATTCTAGTGATGATCCATGAGATCTAGTTCATGATTAGTTTTATGTTTTTTCATGTCGGTTGTATTTCCTGCTATTTCACATAATACATATTATTGAGTTGTGTTGTCCTTTATTACTCACATGCATGATATAATTGTAAAACATCATGCTATCTGAACACACACATGAAAAATCATCGTGCATGTTAAGACAAAGAGACTAAAATGCATCCAGAAACCCCCAGAGTATCAGATCTGAGAGCCAAAACATCAGTTTCGGTAGAGCATATCTAGATCCACCGGATTAGGGATATTTCACTGGTATCGGAGCCTTCTTCCTACCAGCCTATGAAGAAGTGTTTTCTCATGACCCCATGATTCCGAGAACAAGTGCAAAATACCCAAAGGGTCGAGGTCATATTGGGGACAAGTACATTCAGTATTGCAGGGGACATAGTAGAGATAGAAGAGAAATGAAAAGAAGGGACTACACTCCCTTCCACACTTAGTCATATACATAGCCATAGATAGAGAACATGGATCACATTACTTCTGACACAGAGGTAGACATAGAGAGGATTATGGGTGACAAACGTGAGACACCAGAGGGCAAGGGGAAAGGCCCTGAGACACAGCATGACAGTACGCAGGCCAAATTGAATCACCTAGCTAGAGGACAACGGGATATGATGAATTCCATAGCCCAAATGGCCATCAACAGGCAGATGATTTAGCACAGTGTGAGCACTATGGGTGCCAACTTGGCAAGAGGAGCGAGTGGTTCAGGAGGACACCAGGGAGGTGGTGCCAATGATTCCAGTGGATCTCAGGGCAGAACGAGTGGGCATCCTTCACCTATCTGTACCTATACATCATCTGGGAGGATTCCCCAACCTCTATAACCGCAGTTCCAGGGGGGACAACAGCTGGGACAACCAGAGAATACAGGAGGACAGTCGGGACAGGGGTAGGTAGTGCCATGGGACCCATTTGGGGAGTACAGGAGAGACTATTTGGCACTGGGACTAGAGTTCCATGCAGACATGAGTTTGCTATATTATTGATTGATCAAGTATCAAAAAATACCCAAGGAGGCACAGAAGGGAAATGCATAGACTCAGAGCATGGACTTCATTAAGAAAGTGGGAAAGATGAATTTTCCTACTTTCGACGGTTCATCTCGATGCTGAGCTCAAGCATGGTTACAGAATCTTGGCACATATTTCAAGATCAACCCGATGACAGAGTCTGAAGCTATTAGCTTCGCCACCTTGCACTTGGATGGGTAGGCCCATGAGTGGTGGAATCATGGGTTGGTGACCTTGGGTCATAGCCGTATTACTTCACATCTGGATTTCACCGAAACATTGATGGAGAGGTTTGACATGAGGGATCCAAAACTCCATTTCAAGGATCTAACACAGTTGAGACAGACATGGTCAGTCGAGAAATTCATCACAGAGTTCCAGCGGGAAGGCAATGGTCGTATCAATTATTTCATAGCATAAATTGGCGATGTTGTTCACTGAGGTGTTGACAAAGCCATTGAGGGGATAGGTTAAGGCTTTCAAGCCTCACACCCTACAGGAGGCCATTGTCTGCACTAGAGACATGGGGGACTCAGTGTTGAAACCAAAAACCTTTACCAAACCCTTTGTGCCACAGAGAGACAAGGATCAAAAGAATACTCAGAGGGATTAAAAGGTAATCCCAAGTTGGATGATGACACCAGACGGGAATTGATGAGAAAGAATATTTGCTTCTCTTGCAGAGACCCTTGGGTCTCAGGGAATCGTTGCATGAGAAAGGGATAGATCCACTACATTGAGGTGGGATCAGGCAGTGAGGAGGAGGATGAAGGGATCAGATCACGGGAAGACAGTGACTTAGAGGATGATCCTACACATGAGTCAAAGCGGCATCCAAAGAAACCTCAGACACGGGCAGAAGCACAGCTAAAGGAGGAGACAAAACCTCATAGAGAGGTGAAAGGGGGGACCATAGAAACCCTTTATGGAGTACCCATGTAAAAAACTCTCAGGCTCAAGGGCCTTATACAGGGGCAGTGCATGACAACATTAGTAGATGGTGCGGCCACCCACAATTTCATTGATGCGTCCTTAGTAGCCCAGAAAGGGGATACACATTGAGGAGTTTGAGGGGTTTGATGTGGCCATGGAAGATGAGTATACTATGATATGGTTACATACCTAGAGGTCAATCTAGGAAACTACATCCTGATGGATACTTTCGACGTAATGGACCTATCAAATATAGATACAGTGTTGGGGGTATAGTGGTTATATTCATTGGGAGAGATTGGGTTCAACTATCATACGTTGACCATGATTTTTAGAGATGTCAATGGGTCGAGAGTAGTATTCATTCGATACCACCAGGGAGGCCACCCAACAGGGGGTTCAAGCATACTATTGAGTTGGAGGTGGGGGATACACCTGTGATCATCGCGCCCTATAGACACCCCAAGAGATTCAAGGACAAGATAGAGAAAGCAATCAAGGAATTGCTTGCGATGGGGCACATCAAGCCCATCATGAGTCCTTTTGCTTCTTCAGTCATACTGATACTGAATAAAGATGGCACATTGAGGATGTGCATAGACTACAGAGCTCTTAATAAGAAGACGATCAAGAACAGGTACCCCATTCTGCACATAAATGAGTTGATAAACGAGCTACATGGGGCAGTTTTCTTCACCAAAATCGATCTACGGTCAAGATATCATCATATCGGCATTAGAGAGCAGGACATAGAGAAGACATATTTCAAATACCATTTTGGGCACTTCAGGTTTTTAGACATGTTGTTTGGGTTGACTAACGCACCGACCACATTTTAATCTTGCATGAATCACATCTTCAGGGGGAAGTTGACGAAGTACCTTTTGGTATTCTTCAGCAATATTTTGATTTACAGCAGGACATGGGTTGAGCATTCGGTACACTTGGAGGAGGTCTTGGGCATTATGCAGACACAGTCACTATATGCCAAGGAGTTCAAGTGTGAGTTCGGGATGAGAGAACTATTGTACTTGGGGCATATCATCAGTGACCATGGAGTACAGGTTCATCAGGAAAAGATCAGAGCCATTTTGGATTGGCCAACACCCAAGAACCTCACAGAACTGAAGGGATTCTTTGGGTTATGCAGTTACTACAGGAGGTTTGTGAGGGTTTTTCCACAGTTAGGGGCACCACTCATAGATCTAACCAAGAAGGGTTCTTTTCAGTGGACTAATTAGTCACAACAGACTTTTGAGAAAATGAAGAAGGTTATGAGAACATGCCTTGTTCTAGCCCTTCCATATTTCTCTCGGTCATTTGTCCTAGAGTGTGACACATCAAGGGTGGGGATTGGAGTAGTTTTGATGCAGGGGGGGCATCCCATTGTTTTTGAGAGAAGGAAGCTAAATGATTCAGAGAGACTCTATTCGATTTACGAAAAGGAAATTCTAGCAATCATGCATGCCTTAACCAAATTCAGGCAGTATTTGGTGGGTAGCAGGTTTGTAGTGAAGACTGATCACAACAGTCTCGAGTATTTCATGGATCATAAAGACCTTAGAGAGAGACAGTAGAAGTGGGTCTCGAATATCCAAGCCTTTGACTTTGACATTGAGTATGTTAAAGGAAAAAGGAATGTCGTAGCAGATGTTTTTTCCAGGAGGCCAACAGGGTGTTCGATGATGGATATTTGCACAGACTGGAAGGCAAGTTTGTTGGTGGAGCACTCCAAAAACAAGTTTCCATATAAGGTACTAGATGGACAGGTAGTGGATGATAGATACCAGGTGTTGGATGATGTCATTTTCTACAAGGACCAGATCTACTTGGTTATAGAATATACCTTAAAATGGAATGTTCTGAAGGTTTGTCACGATTCACCTACAGTTGGGCATCAAGGATTCTTCAAAACATACCGGAAGATCAGGGAGAGATTCTCAAGGAAGGGTGTCAAGGATCATGTACTAAAGCACATTTGGGAGTGCATGACTTGCTAGCAGAACAAGTCTGAGCAGAAACACCCTGCAAGGTTACTTCAGCCTCTACCCATTCCATATCAGAAATGGGAGAGAATTTCTATGGAATTCATTACAGGACTTTGATCAAATTTGCACACTTATTTTCCATACCCATGGACTATAAGGCCATACAGGTGGCGAATATATTTTTCATATAGGTTTTCAGATTGCATGGTTTACCCAAGCAGAAAGTTAGTGACAGAGATAAGTGTTTCATCAACTCGTCTTGGTAGGAGCTCTTCAAGTTGGTGGGCACAAAGTTAGCCACGAGTACCAGCTACCACTCGCAGACAGATGGACAGACAGAGATCGTCAACAAATGGGTGGAGGGGTATCTGAGGAATTATGTGGGGGGGAAGCAACGCACATGGGTGAGATGGTTGCACATGGTTGAGTATTGTTACAACACAACTTACCACATGTCTATTAGGATGTCACCATTTAGAGAATTGTATGGATATGATGCACCCTCTTTTGTGGAGACTGTGTTTGGGGATGTTAGCACTAGGTAAATTTCCTAGAGGTTGAAAAAGAAGAAATCTACAAAGGTAACCTTAACCAACCACTTTTAAAGCTGGGATCTAGCCCTTCCAGCTTCAGAGAGGGATCTCTCTATATGATTTAGCTTTGTTTTTAATTTCAGATATTAGGCTAGGTAAAGAAACTGTTGGTTTTGTTATAAAAGAGTTTTTTGAAGTTGGTTTAGATGGTCTACACATCCATTGGGCTATGGGGTCTGTATTCAATCAGATATTAGATACAATCAGAAATGCCAAAGAAAACCTTCGCAGGGCGAGATAATACACTCATTGGATCTTTAGTAATTTAAAATGATGGACAGAAGAAAAGATGAGGAAAATAACTTCAACTAACAAGCAGTTAAGAATTTCTTAATTGAATATATTAGAAGATAAACATTTAAATCTTTAGAATCGGAAACAGAGTATCAAAGATAAATCCTGCAACATTACGTTATTCATAAAGATTAGTTTCAGAAAACAAAATGATTACAGAGAAAGAAAAACATTCAACTTAGAAGATCAACATCACCAGTGAACATACGCAAGAATCCTGTAAAGTGTCTCTTCTTTATTAATGGCAGATCTCTTCAAAAATAGTACAGTTTGATAGCAACAGGGTGTACGAATCAACAACCCCCAATACTTCGAGAGTTGAAGTATTTATAATTCAAATTACAAACGTTCATGTCATAACTAATCAGGACGTGCTCATTCTATTTTTAGTCTAACTACTTTAACTAATCAAAAAACTATTTGATGACTTAGTACAACTGCATGCGGAATTTCTGGGGTAGGTCGTTGGCAAGGTGCTTTCGCAACTTCTTCTGACTGGACAGGTGACTGGACGTGACAGCTCGTCTGCTAATCTAGTAGATCACACAACTCTTCCCATCTGAGATGACCTGGCACTGTGACTTTAAGTAATCTCCGATACACTTCATCCATGTCTGTATATTTAGCAAATGTAGGCTTGATGATGAATATGGGTTTAATCTCATGTTGGATACTAATATCCAACTATAGGTGTTGTTGGGTATTTTACCCTACGGACTAATAAGCTAGGGTTCTAAGCCTATACGCAGATCATGACCCTTCAGATTTAACCTTTAACCTTCTACCCAAAATCTCAACCCCTTTTCTCAGACAAGCACGGGAAGAATGAACTAACCTTGTTTTCCGAAGGTTTAAGTAGATCCTCCGTTGAGTTGTTGTCTCCTTGCTACTGCTGCTCCTTCCACAAAGCTTTCCTGCAAACAAGACAAGAACATATATGCATGCTACTGATCTACTAGGGGGTTAGAAATAAAATATAAATCAGATAATGAAGATGAGATTCATGTGTTTCGGGACGGGAAAAGTATCTTTTTCATTACCATCAATATAAATCAACTTACAATGCTTTCTGAGGCCGGTCACCGTTCCAC
>JZKD02S1884206.1:490675-502594 GCA_000966675.3 Picea glauca
GCATTTGATGATATTTAATGCATTGAGTTAATTCAAGGATTGATCATTTTCATTGGATGCTATATCATTCTGGTATTTATTGACAAGTGACTTTATATTGCCATTCTCATTATTGGAAACATTGACTTCGTCAATATTTACTGTTATATATGTTCATATACACTGAAATATAGATAGTCATTGATCTATGAAGTACTAACCACTACTGCATGTATTAGTTTCATTGTTGTCTTGTCTCGCAAGCAGGTGCCTCTTCTGTGATTTTTCTTCTTTTGACTATCTTCTGGGCGGTAATCTGTGAAGGGGAAACTATCCTTAATCCTTCTAGCCTTTTCCTTTCAAAACCCCAGATTGCCAGGGACGTCTCCCTTGGGCTTAGCCACCCTAAATAGAAAGAGCCCCCCATCGAGGTGACAGTGGGTGGGGAAGCTCCTGTTACGCCAGTTTGACCCTTACCCTTCAGCTACTTGACCTAAACTACAAACTGAGCGATAACAGGTGGCATCATACATAAAGGGGGTGCACCCTTTCTTGTTGTATATGGAATGATAATAAAGTTACATTTCAAGAAATACTTGTTGCCTTATTTCTTAGGCTAAGTCGAAATTTGGAGAAGATGTCATGTAATGAATAGAAGGGGTTACCCCCTACCTTATGCTACATAATTGACGTGGGAACTAAAGATATATGAGGCGTTTATTCTTCACTCGACTATCACATTCAGTCGCCTTCCACATTGTGCTAATA
Organism: Picea glauca; assembly: GCA_000966675.3. Classification (NCBI taxonomy): domain Eukaryota; kingdom Viridiplantae; phylum Streptophyta; class Pinopsida; order Pinales; family Pinaceae; genus Picea; species Picea glauca. The sequence continues at coordinate 491,423 of JZKD02S1884206.1, forward strand.
AATCAAAGGGCCACCTCATATTGTGACATATTATTGGGCCCATGATTTGTTGGAGCCATCAATTACATGAGCCTCCATATGGATGGTCTACTTTTGGGTCAACGTGTAGCTTAAAACTGTCGTACTAAGCCCATGAATCATATGAGATGGATCTAGGCTTATGGAGAGGAGTGGATGCTTAATATGGAACTGCCACATTATCCTTGTTCTAGCCGAAATCAAAGGTGCCACGAAATCTATACAAATGAAACAGGGGGCCAAAGTAAAACCTTACAGTTTATTCGATGGAGGCTAGCATGATTCAAGCCGAGTTTGCATGAAAAACGGGACCATGGAACATGGGGGACATATGATGGAGACATAGTACAAATGTTTCTATTTCCATGCACATGAATCGATCTTTCTATACTTGGTATGGGGATGTGTAGACATTTCAAAGGACTTCTCGGAGTGGTTATTCTTTCTGCTATTTTTAGGAAATTAGTTGAGGTTGTTATCCCTTGGATCTATTTTGGGAAAACTATTGTAACTAACTCATTATTCTATTGTTGTTGACACTATATCATAGAGTTACTTGGGATGATACTATATTATATTGTTTTCCTTTTGGAGGGTAACTGTTTTATTGGAAAGAATTGTGGATTTCAACAAACTCTTTCTATTTTTAGGAAGATGTTTGTTAGAGAGGATCATCTTATGATTATTCCTAGGAGAACTAATGGATCTAGGAAAACAATTGATATTTTATTGTATGAGTTAGAGCTAAAACCTATAGAAAGGTTTGTTCTCTCCATTTTCAAGATGGATTGGATTAGTTGGAGAATAAAAGAAAGGCCTTTGTCTCAATCATACTTGTGTTATTTATCTATCTTAAATTTTTTTTTAGGGTTTCATTGTAAAGGGATAGCAGGAATGCTTGTATGTAACAAAATATAGTGGATGAAGGAGCTAACAATAAGCCACAAGAGGAGCATATTTTTATAGTTGCAAGAGCTTATGAGGTGAATTTATTCCCTTATAATCTTTAGTCATTTATTCATAGATCTAGGGTATTGAGTCTATCAAAACTTGACTTGATTTCTAGCTCTTACCTTTGGATAGAATAGGGATACTTCTTGGTACTTGAAGCGCTGGTAAAACACTCTTTTCACCACCAAAATGTTGAAGCATCCAAGTGTTTTCTTGGGGTAATTTACTAGGTACACTCATGGTTTCCCAAAATCCCAAGGCCTAATACAAGAATTAAACCTCAAGAAAGGCCAAGTGTGACCCCATAGCCTAAGAAAAGTAGGCACTAGTCTCCTTTTACTCGTCATCCCAAGCCCATCACATTTTCAATTATTTCAACAATCTTGTTACTAGGTTCTCTTTACTCCCACTCCTACTAAACAAAGTGAGCCTAGTTAACCCATATGGAAACCCCCCTTGACTAGGAAACCTTTCCTGAGTCTAAAGTTGTAATACCCCTAGATCAAACCCCAATTGTACATATAATTATAAATATAAATATGCTTATAGGCTGGTGAGCCATTGGCACTTGGTTTTGGTGTTGCGTGCACTTAGGTAAGTGCACGGAGATTCATTATCAAAATAAGGGCACACAAGTCATAATGTTGCATGCACTTGGGTAAGTGTGTGGTAGTGACCTATAAGTGCGCAAAGTTGAGTTATATATGATTGCCTATGTATTGAGGCAAAAGTTCATGTGTGGTTATTACGCTGGAGAGCCATATGTTAAATCGCTATTGAGCCATCATTGTAATATGTAATCACATGAAAATATTAATCAAAACACGTCACTGTTGCAGACCGACCATGTAAAATACTATGGCGGTCTAAACTCCACTAGGTAGAGAAAGGGGGATAAGAGTCTAGGAAGGGGCTAAGCTAAGGGGCATAATCCCAATGGAATATTATATTAGTATTCTTTAAATCTAAAGTAATGGATATGAATATATCCTAAGTTCTAAAGTAGGGACAAGGGAGTCCCTTGGGTGCCAAGTGTCTTAAAAGACACAAGCATATATGTGTGTGTGTGTGTGTGTGCGCGCATAGTGCGAAGAGGGATTATTCCTTCACGGAGGCAGTTTTGGAGGGTACCTTATGGTATTGGACTGCCACGGGAACCTATACATGTATTGGTTAGCTTAGGAGTTGAACTGAAGAAGTGGGTTGCCAGGCCCATGAGCATTCTCTCCAGGTGAGAGAACTGTTGGGAATGCATTTTCCAAGGTGCCAAATTGCAGCCGCGGAGCACTTAAAATTCCTATTCGACCTGTTGTTGAAGCCTCGGAAGGGAAGTGGGGTGGTCAAAGGACTGTTGAGCAGAGAAGGGGTAAACTTCCTGGGGTGGAACAGGCTTGTGAGGAATGAGAGACTGTAGGTTGTTAGTTTGAGTTGGCACCTGTGTCTGAGTTTGTATGTTGTTAAAGAGACCTTAGCCTGGTTAGAAACCCTTTACCCAGGTGGAATTTATCCCCAGCTCAGGGGTGACCCACTATTGAGAGTTATGAACAGTGTGGTCTAAGGATGGGAGGAACGTGGAAGGTCTACATGCAATTAGTGTTTATTTCCTGAGATAAGTGTCATTCATGTGCTTATTTCAATGACTGTGTGTGTGCAATTATGAGTTTTTTGTCATGGAATATATGTTGTTAAAATATGTATATGAATTGATATTGTTGCATGCAAGTTGTTATTATTTCTACTTAACTCTGTTCATATGCAGAATTTATTATTTAATTTGATGGTATCAAAATTCGTAATTTTGTGTGACGTGTGTTGAATTATTGTAACTTCGAAGTATGTTCTAATTATATTTTGTTTATTATATTATAAATCAAATCCCCTTTTGTGGATTGGTCAAACCATATTTATATGGTGGTATTTGTAGAGTCAGCCCGCAATGTTTATAAAGTGGTTTTAACCACTCCTAGAAGAAGTCATCCCTACTAAGTGAAGAAACATAACCCTAACACCTCCTCAAATAGTATTTATATGTGAGGATGGTGCCTCACTTACACACTCTCACACTCACTCATCTAGTGTGCATATCTTGAAGGCAATTGCAGTTGCAGGAGGAAGGAGAAGAGAGACGCGTGCTCAGTCTTGGTTTATTCTTGGTGTTTTGGTCTCAGTCTTGGCATTATATTGGAAATCTATTATTGAGGAAGTTTTGTTGGGTTTTCTCCCCCATGAGGGTTTCACAGGATAAAATGTTGTGTACCTTGTGATTGTGTTTCTTTCAGTGATCCTATTTATGTTGTTGTTTTGGAAATGAATTGAATGCTCATCTAATTTGGAAATAACCTAATAGCAGCATTAAACTTAACATGGTATCAGAGCTCAACTGAATAGAGCATCTTTCATTGGGTATCTAAAAATGTCACTTTTGACGTACAAGAAAATTAAGGCTTTTTACTGAAGAGTAATTTTTGACCAAAAACTATCTTGGGAAGTGTGCCGACAGCTTGAACGAACTTTTTCAGTGGACAGATTCTCTGGAAAGTCAAACCCTAGTCTTGGTTGGTACCAGAAAACCAAGAAACCAGAACTAGAAGTACCAGTCCATATTTGCGCAGGTCAATTTTCAAAGGCTAAAACTTGGAATTTTCAAAAACAGCCAACTTGCCTCAGCCTAGCGCATCTCCTGGTAAGTTCAAATTCATTTTATGAGCACTTTCATTTTCTGGTCATTTTCCTAGCTCCAGGTCAAGATGTCTGCAAGCACCAAGATTGTTGACAAGTTAGAAGGTGTGGAAAATTTCTATCCCTAGAAGTACACAATTGGACTCATTCTTGAAGAGAATGACCTTGCAAAATTCATAAAAGAAAATGTACTGGAACCTGAAGAAGATGAAGCCAAAGAGAAGTACAAGAAGGATATGATTAGGGCTAAAAGAATAATTACAGATTCCATTAAAGACCACTTGATCCCTCAAGTAACCTCTAAGAATACTCCAAAAGATATGTTTGATGCCCTAACCAGAATGTATGAAGGAAAGAACATCAACCGGAAGATGAAATTGAGAACCCAACTCAAGAATACAAAGATGCAGAAAGGAGAAACAATGCAAGACTATTTATATAGGGTTTCTCAATTAAATGAACAATTAGAGGCAAATGGAGACAACTTAGATGAAGATGAGCTTATAATGACAACTCCTAATGGTCTCACAAGGCCTTGGGATGCCTTTATCCAAACCATTTGTGCGAGAAAAGAGAAACTCCAATTTGACATATTATGGGAAGAATGTGTTCAAGAAGCTAGAGTAGCCAACCGAATAGTCGTCCTATTAAGAGATGAAGATCAATCCATAGCTGCTCATGCTAAAGGAGGAAAGAAAAAGTCTCATTTTCAAAAGAAAACCCACTTTCACAAAGAATCTCACCCTCCAAAAAGATTCCATAAATATCACAAGGGTCAAAGAAAGGGAAAATATTTCTCCTCTTATCAAAATTATCATTGTGATAAGATGGGACACATTGCTAAGAATTGTCCTGCCAGAAGGGAAGAATACAAGAAGAGAAATAACAAAATAAATCATGCCCATGCAGTTGAAGATGATGACCCACCCATGAAGTTTATTAAAGAAGAGATTGAAGATTATGTTTTCTTTTCATCCCTAGCAGGATCTATGACACCTGGAGAGGATACTTGGCTCATAGATAAAGGTGCATCTAAGCACATGATAGGTCAAAAAGACATTCTTTCTAGCCTTACATAAAAGGACTTTCCCTAGAAAAATTCACTTGGAGATGATTATCAGTACCCTATCAAAGGAATGGGAGAATCCACCTAAAAACTTGATTCAAGAACTCCGATGAGAATGAAGGATGTACTTTATGTACCATATTTGAAAAAGAACTTACTTTCTATCTCAACTCTAGATAATAAAGGTTTCAGAGTTGCATTCATAGATGGTGAAGTTCTTATGTGGCCTAAAGGAAAAACTATAGAAAATGCAATTGTTATTGGAACAGAAGAAGGTGGGTTGTACAAGTTAAAACGTCACTCAGATGTAGCCTTGACTCACTCTATTGAATGTCCTTGTGAACTTTGGCATAGAAGACTACCTCACATCAATTACAAATCCTTACCATATGTAAGCAAGGTAGTTACAGGTTTACCAGAATTAAAGGTTGATCATTGTTGGATTTCAACCATTTCTTGGCTTTATATTATACTTCTTTTACTTATGGTTCTTTATGGGATATTTTGATTCTACCTTCCTATCATAGATTGACCATGGTTCAGATTTGATAAGCTCCCAACAAAATCCCTCTAAAACTATCATCCCTTATGGAAGACTAGAAGGCAATGCAGCACACAAAGTCTACTATGCAATCTCACCCGAGATAGCTCTATGGGTGGTTGCAATACTCAGGTGTTTGCAACCAAGGAATGAGTGGAGATCTGTGTTTGTACTTTGTAATCTTTATTCATTCAATCTAACATCTAACTATAACAGTCATTCTATCCATGCATGTGGAATACCAGATATATTAGTTCATTCATCCATCTAGCATTCAGCATTTAACAGGAAATAATGACACATACATTCATTCACAGAACACAGGTGTTACTGTGGTTCACCCCCTCCTGGGCTACATCCACAAATATCTGGCTCTCAGGCCTCTTATTATGGTTCATTAAGATATCACCCCGTGTGTGTTTGAATTCTTAGATCTCACTCTCCTCAACAAGATCCTTGATCCCTGCGAGGCTGACTAGATCGCACCAGGCTCCTCAGCCTACGATCTAACCCTTGGGATCGAGTTGCTCACTACTTTCCCAGCTCACCAGCTTAACGACTCGTACAGTTCTCACAACTCTCTCTTCTTCTCTGTCGATCTCTCCCTTCCTTCCTTCTAGGTACTACTTATTTATATCCTTGGCTCATCATCCATTACAATCCATTACAAAAACCCTAACCCTAACATCGTTAGGTCTTCCTTGCATGCAGGCCTCACCTGCTTTGCTTGCACGTGTTGCTTTTGCTTCCAGCAGTCTTTTCCTCCTTGCATGCTTCTCTTCCAAAAATAATCTTTTCTCCTAACTAGGCCTTCATCCAACAGGCCCCCAACACTAACATGTGGCTCTTCTTGAGCCACCTAAACCTTGTGCACTTCTTCAACATCTCCTACGAGAGTCTGTAACTTCTCAGTGAGTTCATGTGCTTTTGTTTGAGCCACATGGTCTTTTCTCTCAGTGTGTCGAGTACTTGCGTTGTAACCTCCTGGTTGATCATCACTGCGCACTCTGCCTACATTTATGCCATGTTCTTCTTTTCCTCTTCTGCCTACGCAATGACCTTTGTTGCCTGCCCTCAGAGCGGTTCCATTTCAGCTTGCCGATCCTTCTTCTGTGTCTGTGCGGCTATGAGTTCTTCTTGCAACTTCTTCATATCTAATACTACTTTGAGGCACTAAGTGATCAACATCGTCTTCTGCCTCTGCTTGAGGTCCTAGATAGTTGCGCTTATATTCTCCTCTTCCTGGTCCCACTGTTGGACCTATTGATCCTCTTCCAGGTTCGTCCATAGATGTGTTGCTTCATCGAACAATTCGGCAGCTGCGCGGACCTGTCGCTCCATCTCCTCTATCTGTGTTGTTTCTTCCTTATTCCTTTGCTCCTTCACCTCCGGGGGAGTGGTAGGGATGCGTTGTTCCTGGAGGTGCTCAATCTCATGCATGTATTTATCGATTTTTTTCACAATCTGATCAATCTTATGCATCGTCGTGAGCTCTGTTTTCGCCGCGTTCTTTGTAATTTTGTCATAGGCTACAGCCAATCCCTGCTCGAGCCTATCCACGCAATATTTCTCGTATTTGGTCTCAAGATTGACTTGCTCAAGCACCAGTTCCAACTCTTCTATGTTGTCATTTGCCTGTTGCAATTCTGTTGTGTCTATGTGTGCGCGCGACTGTACCTCCTATGCGACGTTGACTTACAGTTTATACAATGCCTTGGTTGGTATCCGCATCATTACCAACTATATTTGGGCCAAATCTTTAAGGGTGTCTGACCCATAATTTCATCCATGAGCTCGATGTTAAGTGTAACGTGAAAATTTGAGCTCGTTTGTGCCATCGTTTGGATCGTATCCTTCTCCCTTGGCACATCCTTGTCTCTTGTATGTGGTGTTGTAGGGACCGATTCTATTCCTCTGTCGGCCCTTTGTGTTTCTCCGATCTGTTCGAGGAGTTGCCTCATGTCTATCATCTCATTCTAAATCATGTCCCTTTGGCACTAAGCTTCGTCAAAATCCTTCGTTGTTCGATACTGGACCAATTGGGCCACGAGGTCTGCGTCATCCTCTGTGATCATTAATTCTAATGGTGTTTTGTGCGCCTTAGATTTCTTGCACGCACCCCCCGTTTGTATAATTGGCCTCTTGGTCTGGCCTCCATCCTGTTGAGTATCACTTGATGTGGTCCCATGTGTTGTCTCAGTCTCTTTTTCCTGTTCCTGCGGCACCTAGGTGTTGTTCTTCTTCCCTGCCTAGGTGCCTTTCTTGGACACCCCCCCTTTCTTCTATTGCATCGAGTTCTGACATGTCCTTGGCTTCTTGGGCATCGTTTTGTCTCCTGCAGGTGTTTGTTCATGCCCTGCCTCTGCCTCCTTATCCGTGGGCATCTCTTGATTCAAGTCTAGAATCCTCCAGTCATCGTGCCAATCCTTGATGGTCATTTCTACGTCCTCTTCCTTGACCTAGTACCGCAGTTGTCTCCATTGGTTCTTGGGATCCTTTCATGCTTGGATCCATGTTGTATGCCAGGGTGCTTTAAAATTGGCTATGCCCTGATATTGTGCGACCACTTCTGGTGTAATCCGCCAAGTGTTGGTGATGTTTTCCTCCAATTCGTTGTAATACCCTACGAACATGTTTGCATTCGCACTTTTGTTCTTGGGGTTTGAAGTACTCCCCAGTGACCGGTATCGCATTGTGTGGCAACGATTAGATATCTCAACAAAGTATGTATACTTAGGCTTCCTCCATCCGACCAAGGCGATCAGGACGAGTAGCCAAGAATAGTGAAATTTTGTCCCCAGGTCCTGTGCGTCCTTGCAATCTTCTAGGAACAGATTTAACAAGTACGGGGCCCAGCTAAGTACAGCGCCCTCCACACATTATGTTGTTGTTGCGACGACCCCGGAAGGGACTTACTCCTTGCAGAACTTCCTGATTAACTTGCACGCCATGATTTTTGTGGCCATCCTTGTGGCTGCGTCACTATTGCGCTTAATTATGATTCTGCATGACCCTCTTTCTGTACCATGCGTCTTCTTCATTTCCTCGACCAGTGCCTTCTCCTTCGTTTTGTCATCAAGGTATTGCGCGAGTGTGCCCCCCCGAGATGACAGCCCTATAATATATGTAATGAGCTCTACCTGTATCGAGATGGGCTCTTCCGACCATAGGTATCCTCTGTGGGTAATTTTCATAAATTGCTTGACACAGTTGGTTACGTCTCGATCCCTTCCAAAGTGCAGGATCTCCAACAAGCCTAGAATCTCAATTTTGGCTAGTCTGGTTGCCCACTATTTTGGTTGGTTAATTGGTTCATCTAAGTGTCCTATACCCACAGTATCTAGGTAAAATTTCTTGGAAAACTCCGGAAACTTGACTGTATCGGTCACATCATGATTTGAGTATCGTAATTTTTCTACGTGGCCTAACATGTTACCTGCTACATGTACCCCATCTGAAATGCACAGCAAGACTGTGGTTGTGGCAGCTTGTCTACATGGTGATCTTGCTACTGGATGTTTTCCCTTCCCTTGTGGTGGCTGACTCAAGGTTTCAGCCTCCATTGTTCTCTTTTATACATACTCATTTGCTCGTTCGGTGACATCTTCTATTATGCCCTCATGTGGTTGCTCTGACGCGGCAGTGTGCAATCTTTCTGGTGCAGCCATTTTTGTCCGGTTTGGGACCGTCCCATTAACTCTCAGGGATTCTTCATGGTTTTCGGGGTGCGAATGATTGCTTACGTCCTCAGCCTGCTGGCCCTGTCCCACTTTCGACATATCAATTTCCATGCCCACGGGTGCAGTCTGTTGGGTTTCCTCCACCATTGGTGTGGGGATTCCTAGTTCCATATTGGGCGAGGCTATTTCATCCAAGTTGACGACCTCCAGAGGCCGAGGTGGTTATTGTTTTCTTTCATGTGGCTGCGGTGGTGCTCTGACGTTGCTTCGAGGTCATCTGCAAGCCTGGCTCGGCACTCCTAGCTTGGATGGTGCCATGGTGGTAAAGATGTTCTCTGTCGAGCTTAGTTGGCTCTGTAACTTCTATGAATTTGCTCTCTGCTCTGTATACTTTATTTCTCTATGCTTTCCCTAATTTCACAATAACCTTTTTGATCCTTGTGTGTTGGCTTTATATAGGAATTGTGTGAAGCTTCTCGGAGACGTTACCCAAGTTGCATTTTAAATGCATTGACGCTTCCCGTGTACTTTCCATTGAATTCTCTTGACGTCTCCAGTTGGCGCGATTAATGCGGCGTCCCATCAATCATTCTTGTCATTCAATTTTGATAGTCATCGTCAGTTAGCGCCTTTTTGTCGTACCTACCATTTATGTTGTTTCCGCCTTTTAGTGACCATTGGTCCTTTCTCCCTCGTGCTAACGATCCTGAGTGAACGTGCACATTCTCTTTTCGGCGCACTACCCCTTTGTTGTCATCTATTGATTTCTGGTGCAGTCACCCATTTGTTGTTGCGCTTAGTGCTAGGAGGTCGACTGTTCCTATACAGCTTCAGTCGACTCTCATTAATCATCCCTTTGAGTTTTGTTCCTCCTAAATCATTCAACTGTACAGCGCCCCCATCTGTGATAGTCTTTACTTCGTATGGTCCTAACCAATGCATTCTGAGTTTTCCTAGGTGTTGAAGAGATTTACTGTTGTGCACCAAAACTAAGTCTCCCTCCTTAAAAAATTTCCTCTTGATATGTGTCCAAGCTTTGTCCCTTGCTTTGTCCCTTGATTTATGTACTTATTGGTGAAACCCTGCTAGAATCCTATCTTCCTCCATGATCATCCACTGACTTAGCCTTTCCTGTATTTTGCCTCGCTCTGTCATGTTTGTAATTGTTGCTACGCGCAGACTAGGTACCAAAAACTCTAACAGAACCACTGCTTCTTATCCATACACCAATCTAAATGTTGTCTGCCCTGTCAATTTTTTGCATGTGGTCCTGTACACCCACAGTATTGTTGGTATCTTCAAGTTTCAATCGTCCCTATTAATGTTGCATATCTTTGTCAATGCATTCCTGAGGATCTTGTTAAAGAATTCAATTGTCCCATTTGCTTGAGGATGATATGGTGTACTCTTTTGATGATAACCTTCAAAGTCCTCAGTCATAGCCTTAATAATGTTGTTAATGAAGTGAGTGCCCTGGTCACTCATCAAAATCCTTGGGCATCCAAATCTAGTGATCACGTGCTCAAACAAGAAGTGTGATGTTGTCTCTATGCTGCAATCTTTTACTGGTGTTGATTCTGCCCATCTTGTAAATTATTATGTCGCAGTAATAATGTACCTTTCTCCTAATCTCTTTGTTGGTGGATTAATTGGTCCCACAAAATATATTTCCCATTTGTCGAATAATTGCAAGGTTACTTGTGGTCTCAGGGACATTTTTTCCTTTCTGTTCGATTTACCAACCCTCTAACATACATCACATCTCTGGCAGTAGTCCTTTGAATCTCTGTGAATAGTCGGCCACCATAGTCTTGCGCGCAATACCTTCTGCGTGGTAGCTTTTCCTGCATAATGTCCTCCTTCTATTCCCTCATGGGATTCTGCTAAAATCCTAGGTCTTTCATGTTCTAGCACACATCTTCTCAAGATGTTATCTGCACCCATTTTGTATAAGTGGCATGCAATCAATTGATAGTCTGCAGCCCTGACTACCATATTTTTCTTCTACGCAGTGTTGAATTCTTGTGGCGCAGTCCCTGTACTCAAGTATTGAATGATGTCTGCGAAATATTCATCGGCCACTTGGACTGAAAACAACTGTGTCAGGAAATTTTCCCTCTAGATTTGTAGGTTCCTCGCCATTAGTGATCCTCGACAAGTGATCAGGTCCTACATTCATCTTTCCTGGCTTGACTATCACTTCGAAGTCAAATTCTTGAAACAACAATAACCATCGA
>JZKD02S1884206.1:502622-512662 GCA_000966675.3 Picea glauca
AACACTGTCTTGTTGACGAGGTATTTGAAATTTGAATGGTCCATGAACATTTTGAAATCTTTTCCCAGTAAGTAGTGTCTAAACTTCTGAAGCACGTAGACCATAGCTAAGCCTTCCCTCTCTGTGGTATTGTAGGTATGCTCCGATTCTGACAGTTTTATACTAGCAAATGATATCGGATGGTCCAATTCTCCTACTTATGGTTGTGCCAGAATAGCTCCAATCTCTATGGTCGATGCATCTACATGCACGTGGAATGTCTTTTCCCAATCCGGGAATACTAGCATTGGTGTGGTTACCATCTTCTCTTTCAAGGTGTCTAATCCACGTTGATAGTCCTCATTCCACTGAAACTTGGTATCTTTCCTTAACAATTTCTCCATTGGCGCGGTGATTTGTGCATACCCTTTTATAAATTTCCTGTAGTATCTCGTGTGTCCCAATGTTTCTCTTAACTAACGCACTGATTTTGGTGGTGGTAGATTAACAATTACTGCAATCTTGGAAGGATATACTAGCAAGCCTTGTTTGCATATTATATGGCCCAATAGTATCCCAAAGGGTGTTCTAAAGATGCACTTCTTGATGTTTAACGATATCTGACACTGTCTTCATATTTCTAACATTAGCCGCAAGACCTCTACATGGTTTTTCAACAGACTATACAATGTCCAATCATCCAGATATACCTCTAGAAACTGGTGGATGAATTCTTTGAATGCAACTATGAATACTCTGGAAAATATTGTTGGTGCATTTTTCAGTCCAAACAGCATGATTGTGTACTGGTAGGATCCCCATTATGTGGCAAAAGTGGTCTTGTATCTATCTTCTGGATCTATCTTGATATGATGGTAGCATGAGAATCCATCAGTGAATGAATAAGCTTCATGTGCTCCTACGTTCTCCAACACCTCATCTCTGAAAGGAGTAGGGAATGGATCATGTCGACACACATCATTCAACTTCCTCAGTTTGACACATATCCTTATTCCCCCTTGCTTCTTCTCCTGAACTACCATCAGGTTTACCCATTCGGACTCCTCTATCGGTTCTATGATTCCATCCTCTAGCATCCTATCGATTTTGGCCTCTTTTTCTTATAGATCAGATTTAGTCTATATGGTCGTTGTCTGATCGGTCTTGCCTCCGCTATGAGAGGTATATTCATTTCGCCTAGCTCTCCTGCTATGCCTTTCATTTCTATGAACATTGTTGGGAACAGGTCGATGTACTCACACAGTAACTCTATCATGCTTTCCACTGTTTGTTCATCCCAGTAGTCTCCAATGCTGGCCATTTTGGGATTCTCAATTGTCCCAATGTTGACTTTCTTCACCTTGATCGGTGCAACAAACTCCTTTGATGCCAAGGGTGTCCCTTCCACTTCTCTTTCCCCTTCCGCTTCCTCAATCTGAATGTTTCACGGATCATATTCATCCGGTGATTCTTCCTTCACATGGTAGCATGAAAGTAGTTCTTTTATTGTCTGTCTATTCTGTTATTGCTCTTATGTTATGAGTTCAACTTCCTATTCTTTAAGGAATATCACCCCTCTGATTTGTTTGAGTGTTGAGTCTATGTTGGGGTTCTCATGCTCGAATGAGAAAATGACTGTAAAGTTTTGTTGTAATATTGTTCAATTTGCAGTTCCTTTGCACAATTCCTAGTCTGTATACCAGTTTGTTGGGATCCCTTCTAATGTGTGAACAAAATGGTGAGGCCATTCCTCCGGTGGTATCATCCCCCATAGCGTTCTGCACCTCTCCAAGTGTTCTAATGGTGCCCCCTATCCATCATATTTATTCAATTGGTTGTTTCCTTTTTCTACGCCAAACCTAATGCACAGTAACCGCGTACATTGGTATCAGTCCTTGACTATTTCTTTGTGCACACCCCACCATCTTGTAGGTGTTTCCTTGAGTGCTATATCCAACGCTAAGAGACTCTGATTCTCTAACACTTCATCTTTGTATCGTGTTAAGAATGCCTCTAATTCATTCACCCCGTGGAATTTGGGAGGTTCCCTTATCTCTGTACCTACGCATCTTACTGCGCGGTCTATTCTTGCACATCTTCTTGTGGAGACTTCGTGTAACCTCTGCTGCCATTTTTCTAAGCCCGTATCTGAGTCTGGTGCACATGAGGTGATGTTTCTCCAACTAAGTACCCCATCCGTAGTCAGGTTCACATAATCTTCTTCTCGCACGGTTGTTCTGTACAACTGGTTAATTTCCTCCAGGTCTAAGCAAGTAGGTTCTACAAACCTGTCCTCTTCGAATGGGTCCAATGGCACAATGACTCTGTATTCTCCTGACTCAAATGTCATCTTCCTCGTCTTTAAGTTGATTATGGCCTGATTTTCGAACACCCAATCCAAGCCAAGAAATGTTGGATAAGGTGTTGTGCCATCCACTATCTCTATAACTTTGAAGTTAGCTTTAGTGTGCACTCCATCCAAATCTATCGTTACCCCTTTTAGTATCGCAATCGGTAGAAATCTGTGTTGATTCGCTAGTTTAAGTTGAATCGGTGAATATCCTAATGTTGGCTCTCCCATACATTGTCATGTCTTCTTGGGTAATACATTGACTTCGGATCCTAAATCCAGTATGATATCTCCCATGTTGAAATCTCCAATGTTGGCATTCAGTTTGAATTCCCTGCTTGCTCTCCTCCTTGTATGTAAATGATTGACTGTTCTATGTTCTAGCTTCCCTTCTGCTTCTATGGTACATTTTTCTAGCATATTTTGTAATACTTTAACATATGGTGGATCATTTAGTAGTTTCACACATGATTGCAAAAAACATTTAATTGTACTTACTTGTCCCAGGGGTTGTGTTTCTTTGGTGTGATCCAATGATGGAGGCATCTCGTACGCTAGTACTTCCTTATTATACCATACAGTCGATGTCGATGCAATGTCTGGCTTCATAAATTCTTGTCTAGTTTGTTTCAATATCTCCTTTTCGTTATGCGCATCAAACTGCTTCTTTGGTTTGGCATTCTTTTTCACCCATTGGTGTTGTGTTGGCTCTTGTTTTACTGCATCATTTCTTGTTTTAGCTCCTCCCCGCATAACTATTTTGATGTTTCTTCCTTCATCCCTTGCTTCTGTCGAAATTCACCGAATGTTCTGATTGTTCTGATTCCTCTTTTCCTGGATCTTCCCTAATAGTGTCAGACATTCTTCCATGTCATGATCTGATGCGCGACAATACATACAGGTCATCGGTGGAAGTGGACATTCTCTTGCATAGTGTCCTGGTTGTTGACAATTGCGGCATACCACAAATCCTCTACCTCTTCCAAAGCCTCCTCTTGCTCTTCCTCCACCTCTGTAGCCAGCTCAATCCCCTCGTGGCGCATTATACTGAGGCACATGGTTATACTACGCAGTATTATAGTGTGGTCGCGCGGTATTGTATTGCAGCTGCGCAGTGTTATATTGTTGTTGCGCAGTGTTATAATGTTGTTGCGTAGTGTTATACGGGGCTGGTACTTGGTTAAATTGAGGTGCGGCGGTCATCATTTCTTCCTGCACCCTGTATGCATCTAATGTTCTTTCCCTCATGAATTCCATGGTCCTACAATATTTGTCATCATGGCCTACTGACTTGCAAAAGTTGCAATACACGCTTTTCGGTACTGTCTGGTACTTTTGTATCATCGGGCAGTGGTATGCATCATGACCTTGTTTCTTACAAATCTCACACCATAGTCCTCCTATTGGCAATGGGTTTGGCATTCATGTTGCCATGTACTGCACGAATGTTGGACATTCATTCTTATGGTGTCCTTTTGTCCTACATGTGGTACACCAAATGACTTCTCTTTTGTCCTTACTTTTGTTATGGTTTAGCTAGAATGTTAAGTTCTTCAAATCCTCCTTCAACTCCTCTATGGTCGGATCTGTCTTCTGATATTGGTCCTCTTGCATTTATAGGGATTCCTGTAGAGCCTTTGCCTGTGTCTGAAACTTATGTTTTCGCAGCGGATATTTCAAGTGTGGTAGTAGTGAATTGACGAACAGATGCCTATGTTGCATATCTGTCATGATGTATTTTAGCTTTCCCTTCAATTGTTTGAATCTCTAGTCAATCTCCCATACATATTCTCTTGGTTTATATCTAATATCTATCATCTCGTTCATGTATTGATCCTCTAAAATAGGCTTTTGGAACTCATTTATCAGCAGCTTCTTCATATCTCCAATCGTTCTGGTTGTCCCTGGCGGATTGTTCATAGCTAAACTCATGTACCAATCCAGTGCACGATCTCTTAACATGATAGCTAATTGTGTAAGTTTAGTGTCCTCATCTATGATCTATTTTGCTTCCCAAATCTTTTCATGGATAAACAAGTGCTTCTTCGAGTCCTCCGACGCCTTTCCTTTGAATTATGGTAACCTAATGGTGGGATCATGTCCTGCCATCCTGAATGTTGAACTACTACCTCTGCGCAGTGTAGATACTTGAATAATGTTTCCTTAACTGGCTCCTCCAGTTGTTGTTCCTTGTGTAGATTTACTTCCTATTGTCTTCATTCTCCCGAAATTCCGTTGTCTAAATGGTGGTGTTCTTCTTGGTGTATTGGTCGCACATGGGTTTATGGGTTCCACACTGACACTAATATGGATAGGAGTGTTGCCTTCTATTTCCTCTCTTGGACCTCTCTTCTTCCTCTCATATGTTGTGTGCAGGATTTCCTCAATCTGCTCCATAGTCCAGAGATCCTCTACCTCCTCTTCATCACTTTCTAAGCCTTCCCTCGTGGCTACGGCTCTCTTCTTGGTGTTCACCTTATATTGGTAGGGTACTCCACTGCATGTCTTCTTAGTCCTTGCTATGATCTACTTGATCTGGTCTTCATCCATCATAATTGGGTCCAGGGCCTCCTCCTTCTTTCCTTTATCCACTTATCCTTCCATTTCTCCTTCTCATGTCAGTGCTTCCCCCATGCACGCAAAGAAATCTAGTTTTTTGACTCCATTGTCATTACACCTTTGTTATATAGTAATATCTTAATGTAAGTATATAATGATTTGATGTACCTACCTCAAGTTCCCTTCAAGAACTCTTGTTCATCTGTGTTGTAAGACTTCGTTGTATCGACTGCAAACTCTGTGATAAACCCGGCAACAATGTTGTCTAACCAGAAATCTATTGTGCGTGTAAACTTATTATCAACTCGGTGTAACTACGCGATCTCTTCAGGATTCCAATCTAGTTGTCTGATCTGATTTGTAGGATGGTTGTCTTTCAATATTTTTATCCACTCCTACAATATGTGTGGGAAATCACAGAAAAATACCTCATGCAAGACGATGAATACGTACTTGTCAAGATATTTGTGCGGTGTCAACTTCGGTTTTATGTTATCTTCAACCATATTTTTATAGCTGCCTTCATGGGATTCCACGGTCTCAATATCCCCTTTTAGATTCTCATTCTCTTCAAGGTCTTGTTATCTGATCTGACATTCTTCTAACACGTCCTCCGCAAATCTCATATACTCAATCCCATTTTCTTCCAACCAATCGGCAACGGAACCATTTGTTGGATTGGAACCATTTGTTGGCTTTAGATTATACTTCTTTTACTTATGGTTCTTTATGGGATATTTCGGTTCTACTTTCCTATCATATATTGACCCTGGTTCATATTTATAAATCTCCCAACAAAATCCCTCTAAAACTATTGGCCATTCTGGAAGACCAGAAGGCAACGTAGCACACAGAGTGTACTGCGCAATCTCACCTAAGATAGCTCTATGGGTGGCTGCAACACTCAGGTGTTTGCAACCAGGGAATGAGTGGAGATGTGTGGTTGTACTCTGTAATCTTTATTCATTTAGTCTAACATCTAACTACAACAGTCATTATATCCATGCATGTGGAATACCAGATCTACTAGTTCATTCATTCATCTAACATTCAACATTTAACAGCAAATAAAGACACATACATTCATTCACATAACACAGGTGTTGTAATGACCCTGCTTAAATAAATGTAAAGGATCATTAATTATAATTAAATTGATAATCTGATTGTCCTAAGATGTTAACCAAACAATAATTGTTTCCTATATAATATCAACTAAATTAATTATTATTAATTATTTGTTCATAATTGTCAATGGTTATTTAATTATTAATCAACTCTTTAATTATGTGAGTAAACAATTAATAGGGTTGATAATTTAATTTATTAAAACTTATGTATATGAGTGGGATAACAAACATTAAATAAAGGATAAGAAGCATTAAATAAATGGGATAAGATATTAGGTAGGGAATTGAATGAAAGGAAGAGTCTGTGAAAGGGGATAAGAGGGAGAGCCTTACGGGGAAGAGATTCATTCTACGGGAGTTGGCCACGGATTTTGGGAGCTGGAAGTATTGCAGAGAGAAGTGAAAATTCATGAGTGAGATTGATACAGTGCACGAGTTGTTGGGGGTTTTGGGCACGGAGGGCTAGGATATCCGTTGATATCCTGGGGATAGGGAGCTACCTAGTCGGCAGGGAGGAAGGTTTCGGGTAGTGTTCTAAAGAAGTGGGAAGGAAGAAAGCAGCGAGCAAATAATAGCATCAGGTTCAGGTAATTACCAAGAATTATGCATTGTTTTGAATTAATTTGTTATTAAATTTTTATTATATTGACAAATTTGCATGCGAATGAGTTAAATTAGTAAAATTTCTTGAATTTTACTACTAAGTATAAACTAATTGGTTGTTTAAATTATTCGGTTATTACATTTGGTATCAAAGCCCTAGTTCAAATCTAGAACCGAGGGCCTAAATAAGGGGTAGTTTTTATTTGTACATTCTTTTGAGAAAAACTCCAGCCACGCTTAACCTGCACACAAAACATAGAAACTTTAATAAAAACAAAAAAGAAATATAAAAKAAATATGAATTGAAAAAGAATATTGCATTACACATCCTATAATTGTTAGTCGTATTTTTTTTTACCTTCAGTAAAATTTTACTATTCACTTTAGGAAACTAAGAATTTTGTATTGCCTCTTTCTTGATATATTTCTTCAACAATTTAGATTTCCARCAATTTATTAAATAAGATTTTAAAATTTAAGATTTAGCARAGTTCAATCCCTAAAACGCCTTTCACAATCATGTAAGGTTTATAAGCCATCAMACCCTACCTATCTATAGAAGMAAGATCTAAGCCTTTTGAGTSTTGAGGTRATTTGCGCTACAKGCCARTCTTCTAAGTGTTTCTCTCTATTATCTGCCATCACCAAAAGAGGCAGGTTTAGCAAGTTCCATCTGTAATCTCTATCAAAAGATTAACACTGTAAAATAGATGAAAATTGATTTATATGCCTACAAAGTTCTTCTTTGTGTGAAATTGTTTCGGCAACCAACGTTGTGATTTATAAAAAAAAAACCAACACATGCCATGTAGATTTCCAGTTCGTCTCCTATCTTCAAAATGTTTTAAGAATTGCTCAGGGAATCGTTAAACATGTCAAGCCAGCAACCAAAGTTCAATTCCACCGACTTGAACCAATGACTTTCACCCATTCAATTATGATGCTTCTCTTTAAGATGAAGACGAAGCACTTTTAATAAAATGAAAATTGTGTATTGATTAACTGTTCAAGCAACTGGGTATGCATGTTTCTGCTAAATTGAACCCCTATTTTCCGTTAGTTAATATTTAATAACTGATTGATCCCGTAAAAAAAAAAAAAAAAAAAAAAACCTCTGTTTCAATTTCTAGTTGTTATTAAAAGCCACATAGCGTCTGACATTTCTTCAAAATAGAAAATCCAATACGCTTACCTCTTGTTCTCCTTGATGGTGTCCATTGCATTGGATAACTGGCAATTGCCCACAGAAATTAGTTCTTCCGAGCTCCAAAATCTCTTTTCTAGAAAATTTTGAAAAAACTTGGGTGGCATAAAAGCAGAGAATAGATGCAATCTTGCTTCATGGACGGCACGAGTACATTGGAATTCTCTGCGAATAGAGGATGGAATAGTGAGCTGAAAGGCTGGCGAAAATTTAAAAAAAAAAAAAAACCATCTCTGTTACATACAGTGCCATTAATCAAATCATGAATACGGTATTGAAAGGACGAATAGCAAATAGGCTTACCAGTTCCAGATTCCAACTATGAGGGGCCCGACCTCCGATAAGAACAGAAACCCAAGCTTTCAATCTTCCATTGTGCAAACTTTGCAGTTGTCTCCACCTTTGACTCCGTCATGTTTGCTGCTCTTTTTTTTTTCTTTTTCTTTCTGGCTGATGCCAATTGTAGTTATAGGTGTAGGCTGAAACAGTTACACCCTTAGTTAGTGTACGGGAGCAGATGTCTGGAACATATTTTGAGAATAGACCTGGAGAACCATCGTGCCCAACATCGAAACTGTTGTTGTCCCTCTTGTGGCCTGAAATAGGAGACGAATTGTACGCAGGTCGTGGCATCGCGTGACTGTGACCTCCAGCTCCAAAGTGCTTATTAGTGTTGTTGTTATTATTACTACTATTATTGCTCTGCATTTCGGAGCCGAACTGTGGTTGTTGCTTCGCAGGACCCCGGCTCACAGAATACCTGTTATTGATGAGGTTCGGGGCCTCCATTGAACCCCTGTTCGCCACGGTTAAAGTTGTCTGCACTCTGCTCGACCTACCTAATGTACTGGAAATGTTATGAACCCTAGGTTTTTCGAAACCTCGTCGCTCAATGCCCAGACCAACCAACCACCAAATTCGATAATCGTAGATGGGCCAAAGAGAAGTCTAGAAGGAGATGAGCACCTGGAGGAGGGGGCATGTGGGCCTCATGCGAGGACCCACGATGTCGATTCCTGTACGTATAGAGTAGTTTATTTTATTTTATTTTATTTTTTGTTGATTATTTTCTTATTATAATTTTAATAGTAATAAATTAATTGTTTTAATTATTTTTTATTTTAATTATTTTAATTGTAATTATTTAAAAAAAATAAGGGGGGTTTCAAAAAAAATAAAAATTTCTTATTATTTTATTTAAATTTTAAATTAAATTAAGCTAAATTAATTAAATCAAAATAAAATTTAGTGGGTATTTTGATTTTTTTTATATAAGTAAAACAAAAGAAAAATTTATGGAGTCTGTGGGAATTGAACCTCGAACCTCCCCACCGGTCAAAGTCTTGGCAAAGGTCGTCAAACCGACGCACCACACCGTATTATTTTTACAAATAATTTCACATTTAAATACTTTAATTGTCATACCTAAGACCACATGCCAAGCTATCAAGCGCCTTTTAGAGCCATACAGGTCACATGCCAAGCTATCAAGCGCCAAAGAGACAAATGGAGGCGCCCACAAAGGCACATATGTGCTCAACGCGACGTCTTAAGAAGAACACCAACGCCAAAAGGTACATAGCATTGACGAACGCCGAAACGTCGCTGGCAGTTGTGCACGATTATTCAGTTGTCGCAGTTTAACCCTATTTAATCATTAAACGTGGTAATTATATAACCTTACAACATTTTTTTATATACGATTAGGTAAATGTTAAAAAGCAAACATGTTAACGGACGTTGTGATAAATGCAAGAAAGTTATGAACGATAAATGCGACCCATTGATTTTGGAGGACGACTAAGAATATGCCAGCATCTTCAATGCGTAGCCATCAGATAAGGGTTTAAGGTTAAGTAAGATTTAAAAAGATCATTGATTGTGCCATTGTCAATAGGTGTACGCATATCGGCGTAAATTAATAAACATAAGGTTGGGAGTCATTTTTAATCAAATTGTAAGCGTAAATTAAAAGGGCTTAGACTAGGACAAGCAGGAAGGAGGCAACATATGTACTAGGAGCGTAAGCGTAGGAAGTGGCAAGTGAGGCGCAAGGCTAGCGTAACTACAAGGCAAGGGAACCAATAGTTCTTTTCGTAGGGGGCGAAGAAACTAAGCTTAGATGCTTAAACCTAACCCTAACCTAGCCAATCCCCTAATGGAGTAATGTCTGTTTACAGACAAGTAAAGAAAACTTACGCCTAACCCTATTTCT
>JZKD02S1884206.1:548806-558815 GCA_000966675.3 Picea glauca
TCACTCTTGGGCAGAGTGACCTTACTTCTCCATTGACCACTTCAGGAAAGAGGAGACCTAGATGGTTTCAGGAGACCCTGAAGGAGGCCAAGGAGAATGTAGGGGAGCCCAAGAGACAAATCAGAGAGAGCAAGCCACCAGTCAGATTGGGAGCATATTTGGCACTAGTGACAAGTATCGGGGATAGAGAGCCACAGACTTTTGTGCAGGCAGTGGACCATCGGGTCTGGAGAGAGGCCATGGTCGAGGAGTATGACTCCATTGTGCACAATGATGTCTGGGATGTGGTCAGAGGCCAGTGGGGAATTCAGTTGTGAATTTCAGGTGGTTGTACAAGACCGAGATTGTTGTAGATGACAGCATGGAGAAACACAAGGCTCGTTTTGTGGCAGGAGGCTTCTCTCAGATTGAGGGAGTCAATTATGACGAGACTTTCGCACCAGTTGCGAGATACACTTCTATCAGGACTATCATTGCCATAGCAGCAGAGATGGGTTGGCGTATTCACCAGATGGATGTGAAAACCACATTTTTGAATGGCTTTATTGAGGAGGAGGTGTACATAGAGCAGCCACAGGGTTTTGAGGTGAGTGACAGGGAGACTCATGTGTGTCTTCTGAGAAACGCACTATATGGTCTGAAGCAAGCTCCCCGAGCTTGGTATTCACGCATTTCTTATCTGCTTCAGATGGGCTTTGAGAAGAGCGATGTTGATCCAAACCTCTATTTCATCATTAGGGGTGAGGACACGCTCATTCTCATTTTGTATGTGGATTATTTATTCATCACTGGAGCCAAGGATCTCATAGATGAGTGCAAGATGGGACTTGCATCAGAGTTTGAGATGAGTGATATCGGATTGATGCACTACTTTCTAGGTATGGAGGTATGGCAAGAGGCAGGTCACATATTTCTCGGGTAGGGGAAGTATACAGCAGATATTTTTTGCAGGTTTCAGATAGAAGACTCTAGACCCATGTTTACATCTATGATCACCAACTGGAAGAAGCTTAGTGATTCAGATAGCCAATTGTTGGATGCCATAGTATACAAGCAGTTGATCGGTTCACTCATGTATCTGGTTAACACCAGACCAAATATTTGTTTTGTCGTGAACACTCTCGGTCAATACATGGTTGACTCGAGGAGTGTTCATATGGTTGGGGCAAAACACGTCTTGAGATATGTTGTTGGGACAGTGGACTATGGCCTAGACTATGTCAGGGGAGATGGAGTCAATTTGGTTGGCTACACAGATTCAGACTGGGCAGGATGTGCTGCTGACAGAAAAAGCACCTTAGGGTGTTGCTTCAGTTTGGGGTCAGGACTTGTTTCCTGGTTAAGCCGGAAGCAAAAGTCAGTTGCTTTGAGTTCGGCAGAGGCAAAGTATATGGTGTCCAGTCAGGCCAGTTGCAAGGCCATTTGGCTTCGTAAGATGTTGGTTGGTTTATTTGGTCAAGAGATGTCACCAAATGTCATTCACTGTGATAATCAGAGTTGCATAAAACTCTCTGAGAATCCAGTGTTTCATGACTAGTCGAAGCATATTGAGATCAGGTACCACTTCATTCGTGACTAGGTTCATAGGGGCAGTTCAGTTGCAGTATGTATCTACAGATGACCAGGTTGCAGATATTCTCACCAAGGCCCTGCCACGGGACAAGCATCTATATTTCAGAGACAAGATGGGCTTGGTGAGGAACACCTTCCTCGGTAAGACGGAGTGTTGAGTTTTGTACCTTGGGAGGTGTTCCCCATGTGTTTATGACCTCCTTAGCACATGAGGAAAGGACATTACACTTTGTACCTTGTACTTTTGTCTAATTTCACTTTGACTTTGTCTAAAGTGAAATTTAGTCATTTTGGCCTAAAAGTGACTATTAATTCACAAAGGGGTGAATTAGACATAAAGTTGACTTAGGAAACTTAACCCAAAGTGGGTTTGTGATTTAGATATTTATGGGGAGATCTCAACGATCGATTAGATGGGAGATGAGATGATCTCCACCATTCATACTCTAGGTTTTCTTTTGGATGTCAAAGAGGGGCGCAAAGGGTGAAGGAGGGTGCATTGTTCATTCATTCACTTGTTCATTGTGAGAGGAGCTCTTGGAGGATGAGCATGAGGTCAGTTTTGTGAGGATGCTTGAGATTGGGCGCTAGCGTTCATGGAGGGAAGCTACTAGCTACTTGCTTAGATTATTTACTGGAGAAGTTCGACTTCTGAGGAGGGCGCATTGCTAGATTGGGGCGCATCAGTTGTTGAAAGACTTCTAGTCATCAGATTGCAGTGAGATCAGTTGCAGAGGATAGCCATTCAGCAAAGCTTCATTACTATGGAGGGGTTTCCATATATGAGCTCACAGTTAGCAGTTGGAGCAGATTCAATGGATTCGGCAGCTTGCATGTTAGGCGCACCATTCTGGGGCGCTCTTGGAGGTTTTGGGCTTGTACATCAACTCAGATCGAGTTGTTATTGTATCAGGTTCCATCATTTATTGTATTAGTTGTATTCCTTCTACTTTCCTCATATATACATACCTATTCCAAACTGGTTTTCCCAAGGGGGTTTTATCCATGGTCATGTTGACCAAAAATACCTGTGTACACAAATGCATTGATTAGTCTCTTAGATCTCTTTATTTTCAACTGTAAAGATCTATAGGTGTGTTGTATTTATTTTGGTATGCATGTTCTAACATCTAGACACTAAAACTACATTCTAGAGCACCCAAAATCGAAAGTATAACCATAACAAATCAGTAAGAAACACTTTGATTGTTGGTTGTTATAAAACAGTAGCAAATACTTTACCTGGCAGTTGAGACTTAGAGACTAATTGTGGTCAAAGACAGACCTAGTAGGCAAGCTGATAGGACCTGTAAAATCTTCAGAGAGCACACAAAATTTCAAGTCCATCCCCTGTCAGGAAACATAAGAAAAGGTCTGGGTGAATGAGCTACAGGGGGAAATGAACAAAATCAAACCTCCTACATTTGATGGTGAGCACAAAAAGGATGAGGATGCAGAGACATGGTTGCTAGGCATGAGGAAGTATTTTCAGTTGCATAATTACTCTTCACAAGCAGAAGGAAGATTTGTCATCTATCAGCTCAAAGGAAAAGCATCAATGTGGTGGGATCAATTTGTGCAGGTGCAACACACTAATGAGAAGAAGGTCACTTGGAGGGAATTCGAGAGGTATTTCCAAAATAAATACTTGACTAAGCAATACTGCGATAAGAAAATGAAGGAGTTCTTTGAACTCAAGCTTGGGAGTATTACTATAGATTAATATGAAAGGAGGTTTCTAGAGTTGTTCAAGTATGTTTCTTTCATTAAGGATGAGACAGTTAAGATGCGGAGGTATTTGAGTGGGCTGCCATCAATTATCAGTGATAAGATACAGTAGGATGATCCCAAAACACTAGAGGAAACTATAAGAAGGGCCAAATCCCTTTATGATCAGCATAAAGGAGGAGCAACTTACCAGAAAGCTTGGGAAGATAAGAAGAAAAGCAAGATGGAATAGAGGAAGAAGGGAACCAAGCCACCCTACTTCAAAAATAATTTCCAGAGGAACAACTAGCTTCTAAAGAACATAGAATGACCGAAGCATTGGGACAAAGACCAAGGCAGCCACCTATCCAATGTTGGGGTTGTAAGGGAGATCATATGTACCGATATTTCCCTCACAGAGGTGAAAAAGTGAGGACTGTTCACAATGTACAGTAAGTTGATACAATGGAGGACATGGGCAGAAATGTACCTAGGATCTACGCAGCCTTGGATAACAAGCAAGTTGAATTTCAGTCACATATGATTGAAGTGGAAGGTAAAATCAACAACCAAACCATTACTATTTTAATTGATTCAGGAGTTAGTCATAGTTATATAGATCTTAAGATGGTGGAAAGATTCCATTTGCCAGAAAGAAAGCTTGGAACACCTTGGTTGGTGCGGCTGGCTACTAGAGCTAAAAGAAAAATTAATGAGATGGTTAAGGCATGTCCAATGGACATGAATGGATTGAGCACTAGGGCATATTTGAACATCATACATTTAAGTTCCTATGATTGCCTAATTGATATGGATTCGATGGACCAACATCATGTTGTCCTAGACTGTTACAATAAGGCATTTATTTTTTTGGATGAGAAAGGCAATTTAAGAACATTAGAGGGAATTCCCAGGGCAGAAATTGTCAGAGAAATTTCAACCTTGCAGGTGAGGAAGAGTTACAAAAAAGGGTGTCAAATATTTGTAGCACATATGGAAGAGACACCTAAACAAAAGACGTCAAATATTCAAGATTATGCAATTCTAAAAGCGTTTGAAGATGTATTTAAGGAAATACCAGGATTTCCACCCAAGAGAGATATTGACTTCTCCATTAATCTGATTTCTGGAGCAGCTCCAGTATCTAAGACCCCTTACAGGATGAGCACACCAGAACTGAAGGAATTGTAAATGCAACTAGAAGAGCTTCTGAAGATGAGGTATATGCGCCCAAGTGTGTCACCTTGGGGTGCCTCAGTATTGTTTGTGAAAAAAAAGGATGGAACATTGAGACTTTCCATTAACTTCAAGGTCATCTTTAAGTTACCTTGAAGTTGAACAAGGTAACTGTGAAGAACAAGTACCCTTTTTCAAGGATAGATGACCTCTTTAATCAGCTCAAAGATGCAAAAATATTCTCCAAGATTGATCTCGGGTCAGACTATCATCAAGTAAGAATTAGAGAAGAAGATATCAACAACACTGCCTTCAGAACAAGGTATGGCCATTATGAGTTCACATTGGTACCATTTGGTTTATCAAATGCACCAGTTGTCTTCATGTGTTTAATGAATTGCATTTTCAGGGATTACTTAGATAAGTTTGTCATCATCGTCTTGAATGACATTCTGATATATTCTAAGTCTAAAGAAGAGCATGAACAACAGTTGAATATGGTATGACAGGTATTGAGGGAGCATCAGTTGTATGCCAAATTGAGCAAGTGTTCATTCTATCAGAAGCAAATTCATTACTTGGGCCATATCATTTCAAAGGATGGGATAGCAGTGGACCCAGAAAAAATAAAGGCCATTGAAGGATGGCCAACACCAAGGAATGTATCGGAGGTGAGGTCATTCATGGGCCTTGTAGGATACTATAGGAGATTTATTGAAGGATTCTCAAAGATTGCACACCCAACCACTTCCTTGCAAAAGAAAAGTGTGAAGTTTGAGTGGACATTGGATTGTGAAAGGAGTTTCCAACACTTGAAGCATTTATTAACAAGTGTTTCAATACTAAAGATTGTTGATCCAAATGAAGACTTCATTGTATGTACTGGTGCATGTAAAGAAGGGCTTGGGGGAGTCCTTAGTCGCAATGGATATGTGGTGTGCTATGAATCAAGGAAATTAAAGGAGCATAAAAGGCACTATGCTACTCAGGATTTGGAATTGGTAGCTATAGTGCATGCCTTGAAGATGTGGAGGCACAACCTTATGGGGTAAAAAATTGAGTTCAGAACAAACCATAGTGGTCTGAAATATTTACTTGGACAACCAAATCTAAATGTCAGACAAAGCAGGTGATTAGAATTTCTCAGTGAATACGACTTTGATATAAAGCATACCAAGGGGACTGAGAACAAGGTGGTCAATGCACTCAACAGAAGGGTGCATGAGATGCATACTATAGCCATTAGCATGTACCAATCAAATTTGAAAAACAGAATTTTAGAGGCAGCAAAATCAGATGTGCAGTACATAGAAATAAGGACAAAATTACAACAAGGTATTTTGTAGTTGAAAATTGAAGAATACAAGTTGGAAAAGGTTGACATTCTCATGTATAGGGGCAGAATTTATGTGTCAAATTCTCAAGAATTGAAAAAACTGATTTAAAAGAAATGCATAATGTGCCTTATGTTGGGCACCCAAGTTACCAGAAAACTATTGCAGCTGTCAAGAGCCAATATTATTGGTCGAGGATGAAGAAAGATGTTGATTTTATTGTCAAATGTTTGGAATGTCAAAAAGTCAAGGCTGAGCATAGACACCCAACTGGTTTTCTACAGCCATTACCCATTCCTGAGTGGAAATGGAAAGTTGTAACAATGGATTTCATCACTAAGCTTCCCAGAACAACCAAGCAACATGATTACATCATGGTGGTGGTGGACAAGCTTACTAAAGTTGCCCACTTTATTCCAGCAATGTTCACTCACAAGGCAATCAACATTGTTGATATTTGTATGAGGGAAATTGCTAGACTGCATGGTATACCCAAGACAATTGTGTCTGACAGAGATCCAAAATTGACATCAAATTTTTGGAAATGACTATTCAAAGGATTTGGGACCAATCTGAACTTTAGCACAGTCTTATCATCCAAAATCAAATGGGAAAACAGAGAGAATGAATCAAGTGATTGAAGATATGTTGATGATGTATGTGATGGATAAACCATCCAAATGGGAGGATTACTTGCATTTGGTGGAATTCGCTTATAACAATGGGTATCAAGCATCCCTAAAGATTAGCCCATTTGAAGCTTTGTATGGCAGAAAGTGCAACACACCGATAAGTTGGGATAACCCCACGAACAGAACAGTGGTTGGGCCGGAATTACTCAGGGAAATGAAAGAGCAAATGATGAAAATAAAACAGAATTTAAAGGTTGCCCAAGACAGGCAGAAAATCTATGTTGATAAAGGCAAAACCCACAAAGAATTTAAAGTGGGTGACCATATGTTCTTAAAAGTAAAGGCCAAGAGAATTTCACTGAGGTTGGGAAATTGTTCAAAGCTAGCAGCTCGTTTTTGTGGGCCATTTGAAATCCTAAAAAAGATTGGGCCTGTGGCATACATGCTTGCCTTACCCGCATCAATGTGTATTCATAATGTATTCAATGTATCATTACTTAAAAAGTACGTACCTGATGCCTATCATGCCATTAATTGAAATGTGATTCAGGTGGAGCAAGAAGGCGACTTTCAAGTGCATCTGGTGTGCATGTTGGACCGGAAGATCAAGCAGCTCCGGAATTGAGCCATAGGGCTAGTAAAGGTCCAATGGACCTGGTACGATCCATAAGATGCAACTTGGGAGCACGAAGAAGCTATGCGAGCAGAGTATCCGCATCTTTTTGAAGACTTTTGAAGTTTTTTTTGTCTGTGTATATACTACACTGAGGACAGTGCATAAATAAGGGGGAGGGGAATGTAATACCCCTAGGCCGAACCCCAATTTTACATATAATTATAAATGTAAATATGCTTATAGGTTGGTGAGTCGTTGGCACTTGGTTTTGGTGTAGCATGCACTTGGGTAAGTGCGCAGAGATTCATTATCAAGATAGGGGTGCACAATTCATAATGTTGTGTGCACATGGGTAAGTATGCGGTAATGACCTGGAAGTGCGCAGAGTTGAGTTATATATGACTGCCTATGTATTGATGCCGAAGTATCTGTGTGGTTATTAGGTTGGAGAGCCAGAGGTTAATTGGTCAGTAAGCCATCATTGTAATATGTAATCATTGTTGATACTGAGAGGGGGGTGAATCAGTATCAAGTATGATTTAAAACATTTTTCAACTTATACTTAAACCATTCAATTATATCCAATGAGCAATAAACAATAGTATAAAAGTTACACCAATACACCACAAAACACCATGCACAATATATGAGAAATAATCAATAGTTATTGTTTAAGGGAAGTAATGACTTCCAAAGGTAGCTACAGCTTCCAAATGTAAAGGGAGGGATAAACCTATAAGAGGAAGATACAATCCTCCAATATCAAGAGAGTTGAATTCTCCATCCTTCCCCCTTCCTTCCACCCAAGAATATATGAGAGATAATAAAATTTTACATTAAATCATCACCATCAACCAATCATCACATAGAACCTGATAATGCTTCCTGAGACTTCTTCAATTTCTGCAATTCTTCAATTCTTGGAGTACTCTGATCATGTAGATAATATTACTCGATGTATTCTATGAAACTCCTCCAAGTTTCACTCCTTAAATCCTCCCCAAAAAGAAGTTATAGAGAGAATGGTAGACCTTGTTCAATTCTGGTTTATTCAGGAGACCGAACTTGTACAAAATGTCCTGCGTTCAATATTTAGCATTCAATTCTGAAACTCGCACACAAGAAACTAAAGTCCGTACTCTTTCCAATGAAATTTGTCCCATGTCATTTGGATTCTCGGTGAAGAAGTTAGGACTGCTTTACCTGGAACACCTGTTTATTGACTAGCTTCAAAACTGGTCACAAACCCTATCTTCCACAGAGTGTATCTCCATAATTATAGTGAATCAAGAGTTGAATTTTTTACCACAAGTACCTTGATATGTCTTATCAATATCATAGCAATTTCACCATCTGAATCGTTCTAGAAAAAAAGTTATAGCAAAAATGGTAAACTGGCCTAAAAATAACATACCTTAGAACACATCACCAAAAGACTTCATCCTCCCTTGAAATCCAGCTTTCTTTACTTTTGATTTCCTCTTAAATTTGACTTGTGTATCAAATGAATGTATAATGAAATTTATTTATACCATTTATGTCACTTCCTTTTAACATTAGGGCCGACTTGACAATTTCTTATTTTGTAATTCTTTTCTTTAATTATTTTCAGGGCCTACATGTACTTCCTTCTTCAATTCACTTTGTCATCTTCAAAAATTCATTTCTCCTCAACTATGAGGATCAATGTGACGTGCCACATACCACCTGAAACAACGTGATGTATACTATCCATCCATGGGTCTTGTATCTACATGTGCATTTTCCTTCATGTCCAAACGTCTTCATCAATCTTTCGGTCCAAAACCCATGACTAGGGTTGACATCAATGACTAGGTATGTTATTTTCAGGTCAGCTTAGCATTTTTGCTATAATTTTTTTTCTAGAACAATTCAGATGGTGAAATTGTTATGGTATTGATAAGACATATCAAGGTACCTGTGGTAAAAAGTTCATCTCTTGATTCGTTATAAGTATGTAGATACACTCTGTGGAAGATAGGGTTTGTGACCAGTCCTGAAGCTAGTCAATAAACAAGTGTTCCGGGTAAAGCAGTCATAACTTCTTCATAGAGAATCCAAATGACGTGAGACAAATTTCATTGGAAAGAGTACGAACTGTAGTTTATTGTGTGCGAGTTTCAGAATTAAATGTTAAATATTGAGCGTGGGGCATTCTATACAAGTTCGGTCTCCTGAATAAACCAAAATTGAATGGTCTACCATTATCTCTATAACTTCTTTTGGGGGAGGATTCAAGGAGTGAAACTTGGAGGAGTTTCAGAGAATACATTGAGTAATATTATCTACAAGATTAGAGTAATCCAAGAATTGAAGAATTGCAAAAATTGAAGAAGTCTCAGGAAGCATTATCAGGTTCTATGCAATGATTGGTTGATGGTGATGATTTAATGTAAAGTTTTATTATCTCTCATATATTCTTGGGTGGAAGGAAGGGGCAAGGATGGAGAACTCAACTCTCTCTTGATATTGGAAGATTGTATCTTCCTCTTGGAGGTTTATCCCTCCCTTTACATTTGGAAGCTATAGCTACCTTTGAAAGTCATTACTTCCCTTGAACAATAACTATTGATTATTTCTCATATATTGTGCATGGTGTATTGTGGTGTATTGGTGTAACGCTTATACTATTGTGCATTGTTCATTGGATATAATTGAATGGTTTAAGTATAAGTTGAAAAAGGTTTTAAATTATACTTGATATAGATTCACCCCCCTCTCAGTATCAACAATTGGTATCAGAGTGGGTTACCTTCAGTACAGTTTAACCACTTGAAGGAAGATCCTAAGAAGAAATGGAAGACAAAATTTCAAATGGGATTCCACCATCTGATGGAAATAATTTTGAATACTGGAGTAATAGAATGGAAACTTACTTGAAAGCTTTTGGGGCAGATGTTTGGTTCTCAGTTGCTTCAAGATACAATGCTTTGAAGAAACCAAAGACTGCA
>JZKD02S1884207.1:11050-24487 GCA_000966675.3 Picea glauca
CCTTCTACTCTTATTTATACTATTTCTACCTTCTAGAGAACATTCTAGAGGAAGATATTTCTAGAAGCGGAAACTTCTATTAATTCTTCTTGCATCATACGTGTTCACATTATTAGCTAGGGCTTATTTATTAATGTCGTCTTTTATTACATAGAAAATGTATTATTCTACCTACTTGAGGGGTTAGGGAGGTTAGGTCCCTAACAATATGGGACAAAGAGATGTTCATTCTTCTTGGATTATAATTGGGTGTCCAGGGGGGAAGAAAGAGGCTAGCTTTCCCCAAGAACCAATGGCCCCCCTTAAAACCCTCCCTCCCTCTACTTCCAATGGAAACATAGTCATATTAAAGAATCCATTCTTTGATGACCTATCCTAACACTTGTCTCCCTAGTTGGCTTAGATCCAATTCAAAATATTTTTCCTATCTAGCTTGCACCCAATCCATAAATTCTCTACAGTTTACCATAGACAATTGAAGTGGTATAATAGGGCCTACTTCCTCCAACAATCCATATTTTCCTTTAGCCTACTCAATTATAGTTGAACCACGGGAATATCTAAGGCCTACTCCATAGTATAAAGTTGGCTTTGGCATCTATTGGAGGTATATCATACTCTTGATCTTTAGGGATGAGTCAACTTAAGGTGCAACCACATCTTTGAATGAATTTGCTTTCTATAGCTCCATTGAGGCAAAGGGAACTGCCATATATGAACGGGCTTGTAAGAAATTCACTGATCTTCCCTATAAATACTCTACATGCTCCAGATGTGATTAATCACCAGGTTCTATGCATAGGGAGCTCTGTTGACAACTAGGGCCAAAAACCATAGCCGTAAAAGTATGTTGTTGCTTGGACAACTCTCTTCATTTCCTGGTCACTAAATAACATATTCAATCAGTTAATCAAAGAATATTAGCTAAAAAAACATCATCATTACTTTTAATTTTAATATTGAATAACTTGAGAGATGAACCAAATAGAGTTAATAAATTTTTCTAAAAATGCTCAAATATAACTAATATTGCATGGACAGTGGCAAGGTGTCTACACCCTAGTTAGATGCATCATGCTTATCAGGTTAATAAACTAAATTGAAGTTCATAAAAAGTAAAAAAATAATAGTGAAAGACAACAATAATAAATTTTATAAAAATGCCCATAATAATTATGAAAGTATATAATAAAATAAACCAGCATATAATTTCATTTTAATGTGAAAACTTTCAAGCATAAAGAAAATTACATGTTTATTTCCTTTGATCGAGCTAGAAGTTTATTAGATCTAGGGCTAAAATTGATCTATGTCTTCTCCTAGAAAATCATAAATTCAAAATAAAAAATAAAAAATTAAGAACAATCTCAATTGGCTTAGGTTTAATAGTTAAGACATATGTTTCCTCCTTATACACTTTTGTAAACTTTAATAATCAAATGATTATACAAGTATTTAACTTAGTTATGACCTTAAAAATAAATTATTATTACTATTATTATTATAAAACACTATTAAAAAAAATACCAATTAAACTTTTTTCTACATTTTTTATAAAAATTTAAATATAATTAAACTAAAATACTTTAAATATTCGAAATTTTATTAATATGATAATTTAAAAGAACCCACTTTCCCTTTCACTACTTTCCATGACTAATAATGAATGGTGTCCCTCCCCCCACAATTTAGCATACAAAATCAACGGTGCCTCGCCTTCCACAATTTAGATTTAGAAAAGACAACCCAGTTTGAAAGATAAGATCTGGACAACCCAATCTTAAAGATAAGATTTCGCTTGGACTTTGCTTTTCTTATGGATCGAAACCACAGCCAAGGAAGACCATAAGGTCCATCGTCTGCCTGAGAAGAATGCCCGACACCCAAATTCGCATAAACTTTAACCATTTGCGAAGATCGCTGGATGCCACTCGTTGGGCGATCGCTCATCGCATTGCATTCCCTACGCTAAATCCATCACCCCCTCCGGCAGTGCGTCGACCTGTCTCACTATTTGTTTCAAGTCTACTCTGCTCCAACTATAGCCATGGATGTCTTCACTGGAGTCGCAAGCAACATCATAAGCAACGTTGTTGGCGGTCCAGTCATTCAACTGATGAAAGATGTTATTCACAAGGAGGAAAACAGTCAGATTCTACAAGCGGATTTGAAGCGAATGGCGGGCCTTGTACTCGATATTATCACCATCTTTCAAGACCAACAGAAAGCGCCCCCGCAGACCGTCAAGGGTTGGTTGGAAGAGCTGCAAAAATCCCTTACATAGGCCAAGAGCCTACTCCATCGATCCCAGGCACGGCAACGGTGTCTCGACTGTCTCATGTGCAACCCGGCGAGACTCTCCACGCAAATACGAGAATGGAAGGTAAGTTTCGATAAACTTTATCAAGGCCTTAAAGACGACTTTTCCACAATTGTTAGTGCTCAGCAGATTGCCAAGTCAGCACCGCAAAAGGCATTGCTTCAAGATGTACCAGCCTCTGGGTTTGTAGGTTCCGGCATAAATTCTACTCAAACACAGGTTGAGATGTGGCTTACTGAACCTGGCCAACTCCGCATAATTGGTGTATACGGCATGGCGGGCGTTGGGAAAACCTCATGCCTCAAAGTGGTCTACAACAATTATATTAAGGTCATTAATTTCTTTCAACATGTGATTTGGGTGACAGTTTCTGCGGATTATAAAACTTTGGACTTGCAGGGTCGTATTGCTAAGGCAATAAATTTAGACCTCCCCAGCAATTCTGATATCGTTACGCAGAAGATGATGTTGTCTGCATCTCTGGAGAGCAAACAATTTCTTCTGGTATTAGACGACTTGTGGAGTCCTCTTGATCTGCAAGAACTAGGCGTGGCATTTGGGCATAATAAACACAGCAAAGTCCTGTTCTCTACTCGGAGGAGGGATCTGATTCCAGCAATGAGAGCAGAGAAATCCATTGAAATACAACCCCTCTCTCAAGATGAGGAGCAGATGTTGTTTCGGAGAATAGCTTTCAACGACAACACCGTTTCTGTTTCTATGGATATAGAGGAGTGTGCCAGGAAAATTGCAGACGAGTGTAAAGGTTTGCCTTTGGCAATAACAGTAATTCTATGGATATAGAGGAGTGTGCCAGGAAAATTGCAGACGAGTGTAAAGGTTTGCCTTTGGCAATAACAGTAGTTGCCGCAGCAATGCTCGGCAAAACCAATGTAGTTGATTGGGAGATTTCTTTAGATTTGATGAAAAATGCAGATCCTTCTTTTCCAGATACTCATCCTCGCGTTGATCCAGAACTCTATCAACGCTTAAGATGGAGTTATGATGCTTTGCCCAATTCAAACGTCAAAAATTGCTTCCTATATTGTGCTATGTATCCTGAAGATCATGAAATTTCTGTGGGGGATTTAGTGCAAATATGGATTGCAGAGGGGCTCGTCAGGAGCAAACAGGAGAACCATTTAGTAGACATGGCCATTGGGCGCAGCTATGTTAACCTTCTTGTAGATCGTTGTTTGTTCCAAAATGTTAGTAAGAAGGAGACCAAGAATGTCTGGAAGCGGCAAAGTATAAGAGTTCGCGACGTTCTTCGTGACATGGCTATCTACATTGGCGAGAAGGAGGAGAATTGTGTACTCAAGGCAGGCCAACAGCTGCGAGATTTCCCACAGATTCCCAATGATTACTGCAAGAGGATATCACTTTCCTCTAATGATATTGAAAATTTGCCCACCGAGTTCACACGCCCAAAACTTGTGAGTCTCTTTTTATCTTCTAATTATATTAAAGAGGTTTCATCAGAATTCCTAGTCAGCCTAACGTCTCTCAAGGTTCTCGATCTGTCCGGCGGCACCCTCAGAATAAGTTTAAACCCATCGTCATTGGGGCAACTAAAACAGCTTGAGTTTCTCAAATTACATCATCTCCGACGAATCGAACATCTGAATGAAGAGATATGCCATCTTTCTTCCCTTCAATTTTTGGATCTTTCATACTGTTTGCAGCTACAATCATTGCCATCTGAGATTGGAATGCTTAAAAATCTCAAACATCTTAGTATAGAGTATTGTTCCAGGTTAACGACGATTCCACATGAAATCTCCCAACTTACTTCATTGAGCACACTCGACGCAGATGAAGTTGAATTAAGTCTGAAAGCACAATCAGAAGCAAGCATTTGGAGTTTGAAGGGTCTCAGAAATCTGAGGATGCTCAGAATATGGGTAACGGTAGATGTACAAGAGGGAACGACGCCGTCGGGAATTGAAGTGGGCATAATGGGAACCTGGTTGGAGATGAGGCACTTATGGTTGTGCTTTATGGTTAGCAGTAATTCTGTAATTGACGATGTTCTTCCTCTGGACATGCAGAACATGAGTAAGCTTCAGAGTTTCATCATCTATGTGTACCCAGGGTTAAGTCTGCCGGATCACACTTGCAAGTTTGAACAACTTGAATACTTAAGGAGCTCTCTCCTTTGGAGCGGTTGCCAAATTTAAAGTCTCTAAAGTTGGAGGGGTTGCCTAATTTGAAGGAGTTGGGCATAGTAAGTTCTTGCAGGTCAAGTGGATTCTTAATGTTAGAGAAGTTGGTTCTCCGAGACTTACGGATGTTAGAAAGCATTGCGGGACCACCAAATAGTGACGAGGTGTGGAATGAAGCGATATTACCTAAGCTTCGTGGTTTGAAGATACAGCGGTGTTCATTTTTGAAAAGACTTCCCAAGGGAATGGAGAAACTTGTGAGTTTAAGTATATTAATTGGCACAGAAGATTGGTGGCAAAGAATGATATGGGAAGATGATAATATGAAATTTTATCTTCACAATCTATTTAGAAAATTGTAAGTATCAATTTTATTAGTAAATGTTAATGAACCTAGACGATTTCAAATATATGAACTTTACAAGCATTTTTTTAATTATAAATACACTGTACAAGTATTTTATTATTATATATATATACACATTTTGTAGTATATATGAATATGCACGGTATATACATATTTATGTGAA
This sequence comes from Picea glauca, assembly GCA_000966675.3. Taxonomy (NCBI): domain Eukaryota; kingdom Viridiplantae; phylum Streptophyta; class Pinopsida; order Pinales; family Pinaceae; genus Picea; species Picea glauca. Next base: position 16,066 of record JZKD02S1884207.1, read on the forward strand.
TATTTACATCATTTCAATTGCTTCCATTGAAAAGTTACTTTTAACATTTCAATTGAGTTTTTTTTGTTATAAAAAGATAAGAAAGTAAGTTTGGAAGTTTGAGTTACACACTGATAAGAAAGCAATATGTTAAGATTTGGACATATGGAGCATATTGGTATTTTTAGTTGAAGGAATAATAAGTTAATATATTGATTTTTATTTATTTTATAATTTATTTATTTTTGTCATGAGTAAAATTGGAATTATAGTGTTGAAAAATAATTAATGGAGAACAATTGTAAAACTTATCTCAATGATTTTGTATCATTGGGAGGTTTGAGGTTGTATTGTTTCCAAGGAAATTTAGAGGAATTGAGCAAATCCAAAACAATTTATAATAAATAACCTTAAAATTAAGTACAACACCCCTTAGCCTATTTTCCTTTTAAACAATGTGCTTTGTCCCATTCATAGTAATGCTATGATCAGGGACTTGATGTACAAGCACAAGCTAATTAACATGAAGAATGAGATACTTCTTATCATTGCTTCAAATATCAATAAAATTCACTCAACTCTCAAAACAAGTTGGAATAAAGATGTACTCTCTTTGTTAAACCAATGGAATATGATGAAGGAGGACACCCTCCAAGATATAGGCATTGTCAAAAGCACTATCATAACTAACTTTAAAAGGAAAACTTGGAGAGGTAGGTAGACTAAGAATAAGAGAAAGTTGAATTACTATATTGAAATTATTAAAACTAAGTTAGAGGATCAAAGTTATATTTCCATTGTTGCCAAAAAAGAAACTAAAAATCGGAGGGAAATTATAAATTTCATTTCCAAATTATTCCATTATAAAAACAACTTGATAAATCGAACTAATCAATTTAAGTTTATAGATCTTATAGGCCAAAGTTGATTTAATTGGATGGTAATCGTCATCATCATAGTCGACCAAGTATCAAATCAACCATATTCCTTTTTTTGGTGCCTACTCACACGACTTGTTTGGATGCACATTTTCAAAAGGGTGTTGTCTTGATACATTATGTTGGCCCTCGACCAAGTTTTGAGGAAACCTTGGTCAGATTTGGCCCACTTTTAAACTTCAACACGATTGTCGAAGAAGGAGTGCCCAAGCGGAGCTGAGATCATGGATCTCACTTATTTTGTGGGCTATGTAATCCAGGTGGATATCAGTGGCCACCCACCTTTTCCAGCTGGCTCAAAACAACTTTCTAGCAATTTTGATAATTTACTATTTTTAGCAGTTTTTCGGGTCCTGAACTTTCGAAGCCGTTTTGAGGCCCTAAACGACGTTTTTTGGGGTGTGTTGCGATTGCAAAAGTTCATTATGAAATTTTGTGCAACTATTGTATTCTTCGGATAGATCTTTCCAATGGGCTATCATACGCCTAAAATGGAGATCGTATGCAAAATTTACGACCCCAAGAAGTTGATGTACTGACTTACCCAAACGGGCCCACATGACTTTTGGTGCTTCATCTCCTAGGGTTAGGTTTTTGGATGTTTAAGGTTTTTTAAACTCCCGTTTATTGTAAAAAGGCCTTGAGAGCCTCATTGTAATCATCTTCTTGCGAATGAGTGCAATCGTCATATCTCTTCTCAGAGATAAGCCGCCACCATTCCAACAAGCTTGTTTTTTGCTGCATTTTACAGTTTCAGCTTATTTCCTTATTGAATAGAAAACCAGTTTTATTGTATCTCCGTTATTCTGTGTTAAGCATATGGTAATAATCTGTAGTCATTTCGTTATGCTCATAAAATCCGGATCACTATGTGGACCCAGTAAGGGGTCCTCTAAGGTTTTGTAATGGGTTTATGGTATGTCAGCCCATGGGTTTTCCCCATGTTTGGCCCTATTGTAAGGGTTTGTAAAAGTATAAATAAAGAATAATGTATTGTAGAAGTAGTAGTCTTGGAACTAAGTGCAAGTAGTCGAGTTTCTTTGTGCAAAGGAATGTATGTGCATTAAGGATTTGTGCTCGATAGATATTTGGCTCTGTTCATTAACCTAGTTTTGGAAGGAGGATCTAGTGCTTAGTGCACAGATCTCTTGTCTAGTGTGAAGCTCAAATCTGTGGCTTAGTGCACATGAGTGAATGAATGTAAGATTCTGACGAATAATAAAGAGGTGAAGCGGTTGGTGGATGTAGCCCCACACTGGGGTGAACCACATATATCTGGTGTCTCTGGTTTGCTCTATGTTGTGTTATTTATGTTATGAATATGCTTTATGCTTTGATTAGGATTGCTTAAGTTCTTTACTTGTATTAAGGGTAAATGAATGCTAGATCTAACTTATCGTGCTAAGTGCTAAGTGTTTAAGGTACATAATATTTTGTTATTACTACGCTAGATCTATCTTAGATTATGTTCTGGGATGTTAATAAGGTGAATAAACTAATGCATGTCACTTCCTAAGCATTAACATAACCCCTGCGAAGTGTCAGTATCACAGATCTGTGTCCCAGCTTGGTTACAGACACCTATGTCATGTAACCCCCCCTGCTTCTACCTCGGGTGAGACTACACCTGCTTCATAGGTGTTGCCAAAAGGGCCAGTAGTTGGGGTTTTGTTGGTGCGTTGTTAAGCGTTGAACCCTGGGTTTGCCCCTATGCCAAAAAATGGTTCTGTTGTTGGGACCTGAAACTGTGATTGCTGGGAACTGAAGTAAATAAAAAGAGAATCTTTGTGCATAGATTTGTTGCTGAAGTGTGCAGTACTCTACTTGACTTGCAAAGCTTTGTGCCTAGAGAGTAAGTTATCTAAAGAAAAGAGGTAAGATCCTAAAGAAGCAAGCTTTGTGCTTTGGTAAGAGAAAGATAAGTGAAAAATTTTGTTTCGAAAGCATGAATTTAAGTATGTTTAATAGGTTTTGTCCTAGTTTGAAGGCTAGGGCGTAGTTGAAAGAAAGAGTTGATTTCAGTAAATTTAATGGAAATAAAGAAAGATATGTTATTCCTATGCATAAAAAGATTTTTTGGACTAATAAGTGGATGCAGGAACCTAGAAAGAATTTTTACAGATTGCAGGTCCAACACTATGATCCTAGGGGAAGTGCGCAACACAGAAGAGGTTGGGGAATATTTAAAAGAAAAAGATGACTGACATTGTGTTAAAATTGCAGAAGGCCCAGACATCTTGCTAAGGAATGTCCTGAGGTAGGCCCTATTTGTCTTTGTTGTAAGATTGTTGGTCATGAGGTTGAGGATTGTCCAAGGATTATTGCTAAAATTGAAGGGATAAACATAAGAAAATAAAACTATGAAAAAAGTCAAGAGACTAAGGGAATTTTAGAAAGTCATAGAGAAAAAGGGTCAGAGGAAGTTCAAACTACGTTATTACAGTTGAAAGAAATGATGGGTGCTCACAAAGATGTTAGTTTACCAGAAATCCTGAAAGAAAAACAATGCATAAGTGCAAGAATAGAAGACTTCGACATAGATTGTGTCTTAGATGAAGAAACACAAGTGAATATTCTGACAGAAGAAACTTGGAAAATTTTGGGAAAGCCTATTGTGGTACCTTCGTTGGGAAGGATAGCCTTGTTTAAGGGAAAGATGATAACCCTATGTGGAAGAGTTACTAATGTACCTATTATTGTTCATGGAACATCGACTGAAGAGGAATTTGAAGTCATTAAGTTTTTTGGGGACATCGCCCCTTTCCCACTTTTGTCAGGTAAGAATTGGATTGAGAAGGCTCAAAACATAAGGAAAGCAGAGGAAGAAGCTACAGAAAAGAAAAAGAAAGAACTAAGGTATTTCATAGCTAGAAAAATAGATCGACTCATAGAAGAACGAGAGGATAAGTCTAAGCAACGTAACAAAGTAACAACGCAGGAGGGACAAACAGTCAGAGAATTAGCTACCAAGGTTGGAATAATCCAAGAAGGCTTGAAGGACTTATCTATCCAAGAAAGAAGTATGTCCACTTAGGAAGTGTTAAGAAAAGGGATATTAACTTCAGAATCCTTGAGGGAACCTCAATAGTGTGAAGCCACTGTTCTAGGAGAAAATAAGAATAAAAATGGAAAGAGGATTCTAGAAACAGTTAGAGAGACTCAGATCACTGGAAAGAAGGTAAGGAAACTCAATAAAAAGAAAGATAAGTTGGAAAAGCTACAAGAAGCTATAGAGACCATATGGAAGACTTCACAAACTGGAACCTTGCAGGAGGCAGGTTCACAATATTTGAACCTCGTTGGAATAGTAGGTCCGTGCAGAATGGGACTTCGCCCTAGTGAAGTTATACGACCATTGGATGCGCCCCAACCGTTAGAATGACGCTCCAGAACAGTTAGAAAACAAATTTATTGGCTAATGGACCGCTTTTGGATGTTGATACCGCACCATAACGGACATATTTCAATTTATGGAAGCATGTCCTGACCTTTGGAAGATACATTATGATACACCACTTATTTAACTCGTCGATCGCTGCGTTGGGACCACTTTTTTCCACTCTTGATTAACTGAGCCAAGAAGAGAATTTTCTGTGAGTCGAGTTGTGCTATCTGGAACTAGACATCGCCTGTCCGTTTTTCTACCCCATCGTCTGTTTGACTACTCTGACCTATCTATTTAAAAACTAGAATGTCGAGCGAACCTAGTGAACTGGAGAAGTCTATTGAGGAAGTCCTTAAGAAGCTAATGGTCGATAGACTAAAATATGAAGGTATTCAGGCGTTGTCGACTAGGGGACTGCAGGCTTCCCCTTCGACTGGTCATTGTTCCGGCCGTGTTAACCCCGTAACTAAGCAGTGAAGTAAGCATCGCGGTGATCTGGCTAATGCGAAGCAAATCCCGTTGATCCTACCTAATTATATTCCAGCTTTGGCTGGTGTTGTTAAACGCGACAACATCCCCCGATATTTTGAGTACGTTGTGTTTACTGCGTACATTTCGAAAGGAATACGCATAGTTGGGAGTCAGTTAGGACAAATCTCGCTATTAATTAAGAACAAGGACTTCAATTTAGGAGACCGGAAGAACTACGCCATGTTGGCGCCCCACCGCTATCTCACGAAGACAACCGGGAATAAGCCTCACCTTGTCTCACAGCCATGGATTAAGGGGTTGGTGCAATCCACCTTGCTGAATGTGATGAAGCTCCTACATTTTGGCCACCACCAGGAGGTTAACGCTTGTGTTAAACTCCTCTTGTCATGCTATCATAGCGGATACCTGTGGCTTGATAGAAGGATTATTGTGGATCCGAAGTTGATCCACCAGATTACAGGTTTAAGTGTGAATGGACCTGACCCTTAGCAGATTTATCCAGGGAAGGCCTCAGACTCTTCCCTGGGGAAATGCATCAAAGAATCTTATGAAGACGTCGAAAAAGGAAAGTGAGGTTACAAGGTAGCCTATATACATGATGGTGTAGTGTGCCTTTCTTGCCAACTCCTAGTTGGCAAGCTCGTGAGGAAGAACCGCCCCACACAGGTCTCCGGGTTCATGGTGGACCTCGCAGGAAAATGTGTGGAGGGCATGCAGATGAACTGGGCGAACTACCTCATCAATGAGCTAGAGAAGGATTGTCGCGAAGCCTAGGACTTGGGATATGAATTCCATTACAGACGGATGATCATTTTGATCACATTTGTCGCTTGGAAAATGCCTAAAGGAGCCACCTTCCTAGAGATCAAACCCTAGGAGCCATTGGTCGCTCGGTTTTCCACCCTGTGGTACACCAATGACGCGACAAAGAAGTGGAAGTCCAATGTGGTGTTTCATGCATACTACCAGCAATTAAAGGTTTCCATCAAATCATTTCTGTGCATAACACCACATACCCTATGCCAGTACCGACCAATAACAAAGTTTCACAATTATCCTCATTTCATCTACATCACTGCACGTAGAGACGAGAACCAGGAAGAACTACAGTTGTACTACAAATTGACAGATGAATATATGGAGCAGATTACAAAGGAGTGGCCAGAGGAATTTCTTGTACCTGTCGCTAATGCAGAACTATCTGACACTGACACCATAGAAATCCCCATAGTCACACGAGTTGAGCATGTCAGACAGTCCAGTGGGACGAAGAAGAAGAAAAAGAAGGAGGAATTCCATGATATAGAGAGCGATGAGGAGGACAAAGATTCTTAAGATAACAACTCTGACTCGCCAAGAGGAGGAGAAGATGAAGCAGAAGGACAGGGAGGAGGAGATGAAAGAGAAGAAGAGAAAGGAGGAGGCGGAGCCACACTGCCTGAAGATCCCCCTACTAGGATAGTGACACTGCAAAAGAGGAAGGTTTCTCCAAAGAAACTCTCAACAAGGAAGAAGACACACGCTAATAAGCCCCAGTTGGAGGCCACTCTCACTGAGGATGACATCAGTCTGGTCCGTAGAGCTATGGAGGATGCTTCTGAGAACATCTTGCAAAGATACAGAGAGAAGCATGAGGAGCTATACAAAATAATTGAGAAGGAATTGAAGGAAGTACAACAAGTTGTTTGCTTGGTCCGCATAGTACCTACTGCATCGTCTGCACCTTCCTCGTCATAGAGTGCAAAATTAGGGGATGAACCAACCCAATTGAGAAGGATTGCAGATGCAACAGAATCCCGGTTCCAGAGAGCTCAGGAAGAGAAGGAGAAGGATACAAAAGTCATGAAAATGGATAAAGATGAAGTCCTAGTGCAATTACAAGAAGTGCAGGAAAATGTAGCAGCCCACGAAAGCGAGAAAGCATAGCTTTAGGCAAATTTTCAGGAGGAAAAATCCCAGCTACAGAGATAAAAAGAGCAGATGCTCGCAGAGCGGGCCATGGTCAAAGAAGTGGTGAGTAAAGAATATCACTCTGTGCCAGGCTTGGCATAGAAGGAGTAAGAATCAGTCGAATCTCAAGGAGTAAAGTTCGCAGAGGCCACCCAACAACTTTAGGATAGAATAATAGAATTGGAGGCCCAAACAATATCGAGCACCCCGTAGGAGGTGAGTGACCAAAGGGAAGAGACCGCCAAAAACGCAATAGTAAGAATAAGATCCCTCGCTTCAGAATGTAAATAACTAATTGATAGGAGCACCTAGACATATGAATGCCTCACTAAGGATCCAGAGCTAAGAAATCTAGAAGTGCAGTTACAGGAGGCACAACAACATGCATTTTCAGTGCAGACACAGATGAAGTTTCTCACCGCAGTAGAAAGAATGAAGATATCTTAGGAGCAACATGCACTACAACAATAGATCACTTCCCTCCAAGGTAAGGTAATCGAATTCACGCAGAAGCTACAACCTGTGCAAGATGAAGATTGTAAGGTGTTCAAAGAAATTGATGGACAAGGCTCACAACTAGATCAAGTGGTTGCAATAGTAAAAAAACGCATGGAAGGGCTTGTTACAGAGAATATGATCCAGGAGCTCGCTGAGCAGGAGGCTCAAGTGAACCAGTAAGTCGAGGAAGCTTGAGTTAATCTCAAAGCCTTCGAAGCATAATTTTCCATACCAGAGTGACTTGGGACGAGTCACGGGTGAGTGTTGGGGGCCTGTTGGCCCTCGAGCAAGCTTTGAGGAAACCTTGGTTAGATTTGGCCCACTTTTTCACTTCAACACGATGGTTGAAAAAGGAGTGCCCAGGCGGAGCTGAGAACGCGGATCTCACTTATTTTGCGGGCTATGTAGACCCAATAAGGGTCCTCTAGGGTTTTTGTAATGGGTTTATGGGATGTTGGCCCATTGGTTCCCCCCATGTTTGGCCCAATTGTAAGGGTTCGTAAAAGTATAAATAAAGAATAATGTATTGTAGAAGTAGTAGTCTTGGAGCTAAGTGCAAGTAGTCAAGTTTCTTTGTGCAAATGAATGTATGTGCATTAAGGCTTTGTGCTCGATAGATAGTTGGATCTGTGCATTGAACTAGTTTTAGAAGGAGGATCTAGTGCTTAGTATCCATATCTCCTTTCTGGTGCAAAGCTCGACTCTGTGGCTTAGTGCACAGGAGTGAATGAACGTAAGATTCTGATGAATAATAAAGAGGAGAAGCAGTTGGTGAATGTATCCCCACACTGGGGTGAACCACGTATATCTAGTGTCTCTGGTTTGCTCTGTATTGTGTTATTTATGTTATTAGTCTGCCTTGTGCTTTGATTAGGATTGCATAAGTGATTTACTTGTGTTAAGGGTAAATGAATGCTAGATGTAACTTATCATGCTAAGTGCTAATTGTTTAAGGTGCATAATATTTTGTTATTACTACACTAGATCTATCTTAGATTATGTTTTGCGATGTTAATAAGGTGAATAAACTAATGCATGTCACTTCCTAAGCATTAACAAAACCCCTGTGAATGTTAGGATATTTAGACACTTAGGAGTTAGTTAAGATCTACTTGGTCTAATATGTCGTTAGGTAAAAGTGTGTTTCTTTAGTATGCATTAGTATGCATTTGTAGTTAGG
>JZKD02S1884207.1:48596-60217 GCA_000966675.3 Picea glauca
GGAAATTCAGAAATGATTGCCCTCGTCTTAGCGTTTAAACGCATAAATATTTTCCGAAGTGGTGAAAAGAAATTCAGTAGAAAAGGGTCAGACAACTTCACCGGGGTACTGAACAAGCTCGCTGGCAGTGAAGCAATGTCTGGGAGATCTGTAAGGTTGTTATACATAAACCTCAAATATACTCTGGTCATCAATACTTTCTGAAAACCTGATCATTTCCCCAAATTCAGACGGGACTTCCCTATTTTAGATTATATAATATCATTCTTTTGATGCAAGCTGAGAATCATAAGACCTGTTGAATATACTAGGATCGTTATGACTGTCTGAGAGCATTCCCCAAACTTAGTAGTGAGAAAGCGAAAATTGTGAAGATGACTTCAGTTGTGTTTGGAAAAATATTTGAATTCGAAAAAGTTTATGGGTTATCAAACGAAAAGTTTTTTCCCTTTCTATCTTTTTCCTTGGATTTTTCTTTTGATTTTAGCCTATGACTCCATTTACCCAATTTTGGCACCTAGTCTACTGTTCTTCCCGCCTCACAGGGAAGCGGGATCCCTAGTTGGAGCCTATGTTGGAGCCGCCCCTGTTTTTTCACCTCGTGCAATTTTCAACGATGGATACTTGCAATCTAAAGTTGTTTTTCTTTCCTTTCCGAAATCATAAGACTCTGAAATCTTGTCACCCGAATAGCGATGCTTTTTCACTTTCAAAAGAAAAGATCCATTTTTCGCAAAGATGTTTGCCTTTTTTATTTATTTGGGAATATCGCAAGTCGGATATCGCAAGTCAGACACTTTAATTTTTGAATTCGCAAATCCCGAGTCGCGAACTGCGAACTCGTTTTTTAGATTTTTTCACCCAAGGCATTGACTATGGTAAAACCTTTAACCCTTGATTAGACATCCTCGGCACATCGCCTCTCGGCATTTTCTTTCATAAAGTTAAGATGCCCAAAACTCCGATTCGCAAAGTTGCACATAATTATATCGAGATTAATTAATCGCCTAATCTAAGATTCCCTTCTCTTAATTTGAGCTTTAATTATCGTCGCATCGCGATAACGCGACTCGACATATCATTCTCCTAAAAGTTTGTCTTTGAATTCCCGAGTCACGATATGGCGATTAAGTTAATCAGATCATTAAGGATCTGCCACATCACGATTATTGTTAATTAATGCTAAAATCGGAACTCGCAATCTCGCGAGTTGTAAAGTCAAAACGTTAAAGGGAAATTCACGAGGTGGCGAAAAGCGAGGAAATCATTAAAGTCGTTAAGATTTGAAATTTTAGAAAAATGAAATTAAGCGAGGTACGTCCCGCACATCGAGGTTGGCACACTTCAAGAGGGATTTACCTGCTATCCATAACCCGATTGCCTGTCAAAACTGCCGAACATTGATGGCATTAATGAGGATTTAGGGTAAATCCACGAACAAATAAGATCGGATTTATACATTTAATTTGGTTTTAATTTGCGATTTGACAGACTTGTTTTCAAAGGGTACAAGATTTTCAAATATATATGAAGGTTTCGTTCTGTTCTAAAACATTTTTCTTAAGCGTATAGAACTCACTTTTCTCCGAGGAAACTCATTTCCACATGTATACATAGGTCTACTGCAGAAGAGAAAAAAAGCAAGATTCAGCTATGGCGCCGAGGAGAGCAGCTAAAGCAAATGTCGAAGTTGCAGCACAGGGTCCGGACAACGTCTCAGATACTTCGCCTCGGACGGGCGGCTCAGTATCCACCTGGTCGTCTATTTCAGATGTCCTGCAATCCGAGTTGGTAAACTGTTCAGACTCTGATGACTATAACTATGATATTGTGAAGGACGACCTGAACACTAAGTACAAGACAATTGTTCAGTCGGGAATGCACCTGGTTGCAACTAGACCTCGGTTGCTCCCTTACTACGACATGATCCGATGGGCATTGGATCACATCGACCTGCCTTCCATAACTATCGTAAATGACCAACAGGCCAGGATTGGGACTTTTAGGCCCGAGCATATCCAGTCTATGTATAAGCTCCCAGTAACCTCTGAACACACATATGGCAAAGAATTCCTGGTGGAATTCAAAAAGAAGGAGTGCGAAGAATTTGACAAAACCATGCCAGGCTTGATAAAATATTGGGTGTCTCGTTCCTCGACATTCAGAGTGAATGACAAGGGTGTGTATTCGATTTCTTCGTTGGAACCAAACTATAGGTATGTGGCAATGATGACTTGTCGGATTTTCGGATGGGAGGATACCGCGCATTTTTACGTCCAGTGGGTACCTCTCATCTTTCGGGTAGCAGAAGGTTCCTCATTCAATTGGGCAAAAATTCTCTCTGATAGTTTGTTCAACAGGGTCACCGAGTACCGGGAGCAGAAGGCAGCCAGGAAACCATCTGGATTCTTCATGTCCGCATATATCATGGATGCGATATGATCCATGACGCCTTTTCCTTTGATGAATTGGGCTTGGAGTCCAACCCAAGAGAAGACTGTTCATGAATACCACGATAAGTTGTGGGAAAATAACGCGAACAAGTTTATTTATGAGATTTTTAACTGGGTGATGGTGCCCCTGCACATCACCATTTTTGGTCTTTTGCCACCCCGCATCTCAGATATCATTGCTAAGAATCTGAGTCGTATCGCGGACTGGTACGTGGAAGAGGAATTCTCCTATTTGAGAGTATTTGGAGTTGTTGTTCCTCCTCTGGCGCTACCACTATTCATCCCCGACAAGCTATCTTGTCGCAAGATTGCTCGACAAACAGTTATCGGCGAAGTGAGCAAAGAGCTCAAAGCGTCATCAAAGAAGGTATGGTCATTTTTCCCTATTCGGCTAAATTCCTATTCCTTATTAGATTTTGGACATGCTAAGGCTGAAGCTGCAGCCATAGAAAAATTGAGCTTAGTCTCTATCGAGTACAAGAAGCATGATCCTCAGGGAATTGTAAACACTCATTTGGGAAATTGTGGATTAAAGAGGTTCGAGCATGAATGTTYRCCCTCRGACGATGTTTTYCGAGGGGCGAGGTCCTATTCGGAGGTGCAATTTCGAATCAKATCCCTAGCACCCGAAGACAGGGCCTCAGTTTTAAAATTTCAKGAGCATAGGAAACGATGTCTCCCCKTGGTGCTAGGAGGTCTGGGACTTTCCAAGGATAAAGGAAAAGRGGCCGAAATTTCTGAGGGGCAAACCTCTAACCCCGAAAAACGTCAGGAAGGGGAGCAGGAGAAAAATCCTGAGCAGGAGAAGATTCCAGAAAAGGAGAAAAGTCCCGAAAAGGGGAAGAGTCCCGAGCAGGAGAAGAGTCTCGAACAGGGAAAGAATCCGAAAACAAAAAAAGGGACGACTGACCCTCCCAAAGAACATGGTCCAGAGGTGGAAGTAAAAAGCACAGACCCTCTAGAAGCTCAGAATCCGGAGACAAGGACACAGACAAAGACCTCTAATCCTCCGAAGGAGCAAGACTCCTTTGATACACCAGGTAAGGCCGCGAAGCAAATCGGGGAACCTATCACCTCTGTCACCCCTTTACAGACAACACAAGGAAACATACAGGAGGGATGGATTTTCGGAGAAGAACTGAGACCTATAAGGGCAGAGGAACTCCCTCCTAATGAATTCTTCTTTGACAAAAAGAGAAAGGCAGTTGTGAAGAGGGAGTTCTCCCGGGAGGAAGGATCAACTGTCAAAAGGTTTAAAGTAATGACCGATGGGATGAACAAAAGGAAAGATGAATTTTCCACGGAGATTGCAGGGACGTTGGGAGCGTACACGACGGCAAATCAATTCTCGGTTGGGGCGTTAAATAATCAGCTCAAAGCAAAGAATCGCTTGATCAAGACTCTTGAAGCTCGAGTAGCTTCGGCTGTGGAAGACGCTAAGAGTCAAGCGAGTGGAGCAATAGAGCTGGCCAAATTGGCCAATAAGAAAGAAATCGAAGTCCTCAGAACCAAGTTGGAACAAGCAAACTCAGTGATCCGAGAGGGTCGAGTGCAGTCGGGTCAGCAGAGAGAGAGGATCACACAGTTACATGCTCATTTGGAGGTCGCAGAAAGCAAGGCAATTGACATCGAGATCGTTAAATCCCAAGCAACCGATATTCGGAGCGGGAACTCCTCTACTCAACAGAGCCTGCTAAGCAAAGTAGGAGAGATTCGAGAAGACTGATTGTTAATACATCATATCTCTGAGAATTTGATTAACCAAGAAAGAAATGCAGAAGTTGCTCGGGTCGGTTTCCAAGAAGCGGTGATCGCTACCAACAACAGGTTTTTAGGGCCTCCCGGGCTCACCACTGTCGAACAAACTAGGGGTAATATCTTGTTAAAAAATTGGGAACATGATATTAATTCAAGAAAAGAGCGGGCTCAAAAAGTGACAAATTCGTTAGCAGAAGCCTGTAATGCCATAAATGGTGAGCTGTTAGAGATGGAGATTGGAGGCGACACAGAGGCGCTGAGACAGATGAATATAGATCGAATTTCTCTCGACATGGAAGAGAAGAATGGGAGGAATTCGGCAGAAATCACTAGGATGGACAGGGTAGACCCGGCTCAGATCGACAAACATTTGATTCATCCTAGTGCACAACTCGGCGCTCTTAAGCTCGTCGATGTACAAATAGATGCTAAACTTCCACAGTTAGCCCGAGAGTGCTATTTTGCTGAAGCCATTTGTCAAGCTGAGCCTTCACAGCTTGTGACCCAGTTTGTAGACAGGTGTATCATGTACACTGAATCCATGTGAGGACAAGCACCTGGCAATTCTTGAAGATAGAATAGGTGAGATGGAGTGATTTCTCTCCCCCCAGCTGTCAAGCAGAACCTTACAGCTTGTATTCTATTTTATGTACAAATGTATTATATGCATTGAATCTAAGTAAAAACAAACACCTGGCACTTAGACAGATGGAGTGACTTCGCTCTTCTGAACCGAGAGGCAAATTTTGTATAAATACATCACAAAAATAAGAGACAAGGGCTGGACTTTTTGGCAAACTTTGTAATGTATTTTTTGCACTGAAGGAGTTAATACAGCAAATTTGAAGATTCCTGATTCCGTCACGACTGTGTTGCAAGTTTATTTCGTTATGTTCTTTGTTTCTTTTAATTTTGCTCTACATAATTGATGTGTGTCACTATAATTTAGTACGACCACTGCTATAGTGAAGGGATTTTATCTTTCTATAATTGTGTCTTGTCTTTCCTCTGCACCAGCTATCAGCCGGTGTAAGACCAATTTACATTTACAGAATTTTATGTTTTGTTACACAATGTCAATTATTTCTATGTTAATTTCTTCTTCTGTGTATGTGTGAGTTTCTATTTGACTCAACCTTACGATATTCACAGCTAAATGTTTTTTCTCTCATTCCATACCTTTTACCAAAGCAATACAGTTACGGGAAAGGGCCTTCAGTTTGCAATTATTTTGTTCTTCATGCAAAAATACCACTTAAGAAACCAAATTGAAACAGCGTTAAAATCTCTTCCTAAATCGTTCCATACTGATAATGTTCCTCAATGACTGTACCGGCAGCTACTCAGCCTAATATTCAACCCGGACTTTCTAATCAAAATCATATCGCATTAAATCTTTTCGATACAATCCTTAAAACTGCTAACACCAGGGAGGAATTAGAACTTTCATGGGCATCCATTGAGCGTGATATAACTGCTCAAGAGTAGTTGGAAGCTAGAAAGCGAGAATGTAGAAACCTTCATTAGTTTCCTACCCCGAAGGATAACATATATCTTCATATTCATCCTTTACATACTTTTGGATGCCTTGACACTGTACTTGAAGCCTTAGTACAGACTCAGGAACAACATCGCCAATAAAGAAAATACTTTTCCCTTCCTCTTTTTGGGGTATATTTGATTTTTTTGTCTTTTTCAATAATTTTGGAAAAAAGAATAAAGGAATGTTATGTTACAATGGAGGAACGAGTGTTACAAACATACAAGTTCAAGGAGCAAGGACAAGACTGATGTTCAGAATAATGATACTCGGGAAAAATCCTTCAGGGGCCAAGGGTGTTAAGATGCAGAAGACAAGTGCTACAAGGCTGGCGTATAAGGTATGCAAACGCGGTTAACAAAACACACAATGGTAACGTCCTTCAATGTAAGTTTAACAAGCCCAAAGAAGGTAAGATCGGTGTTTTTTCATATTTAGAGAGTCTGAAAAAACATAAAAGGAGACCCCATTGGGGTACCTTTTTCGAAGATAGTCTAGTCGGTTCGAAAAATGGGTAAACTAGCACTGACAAGACATCTATTCAAAACCATTTTAACGAGTGTGATAAGGACAAGATCACTCGGCCATTTTTTCATTTTTAAGGAGTCTGAAAAAAGATTAACTATGGACTCTGTCAAGAATGTTCTTCTGGACCAGTTTAACGAGTGTGAGAGAATAAGGTCACTCGATGATCTTTTCAATTTTAGGGAATCTGAAAAGAGCTTAACTATGGACTCTGTGGGGGTTCCTTTTTCGTAAATTTAGTCCCTCAGGCCCGAAAAAGGGTTAAAATGATACCTAAGAGTACTCTTCTAGAGAACTGAAGTTCCATAGAGTATAACTTTGTTTGTACAATTGACCGTCTGGACCGAAAAAGGGGTAAACTACCGTCGAACAAACGTGACTTCAAATTTCAGTTTAACGAGACTAAAAGGCCACAAGATCGCTTGGTAATCTTTTCATGTTTAGAGGGTCTAAAAAGGGCTTAAAAGAAGACCCATACAGGTCACTTTTCTCAATTAATCCGGACGAGATCGAAAATCATAAATGCAGTCTCGCCAGATGTTGCTTTCGGATCTCAAAGCGATCTTGAAAAACAACAAAGTTAGCTCATGATCGACTCTTTGTGGGTCGATGCATGGCATCTCCTCGGGGGAGCAGTATGCTCCGACGAAAACATTGTCTATGATGCCAGGGGTTCTGGTGATATTGATAGGTATCATTCCAGCAATGGTTTCCATATTACCCTCAGCATAGATCTCGTGTGTAGCTAAGGGATTAATAGGACAAGACCTATCTCCAGTCATAGTCAAGGTGAATTCTCCAGCCTCGATTCTGCTTAACTCTGGGAGGAAGTATGATCTGTGATGAAGATCATCCCAGGGTTTTTCCAGACTAGTCATTGCTTCAATTACTACTTCGTCAGAGGGCAAGACTAAGTCTAACGAATCGGTGTAAGCAAGAGAACCTTGAGCCCAAATAGGCTCTAGAAGCGGATCGAACTCTTGTGCAAGAGTTGGATCTGGGTTGGCTGAAGCTTGTTGGACTAAAGAGTACGCTACTTCAGCTGTGGACAAGGGAATGGACATGCCCGGGTGCCCTGTTCCATCCATCATGGTCGATGGGGAAGGAAGTATCCATGAATCATCGAAGTAAGTCGTGTGGAACGACAAAACTTGAAAAATATCAACCTTATGGTGATTGGATATAAACTTGATATCACCTTGAGGGGGCGGGTAATCGAAGGTACCCATCAAAGATGGGCACAAACCAACCCCTACGTTGACCATGCCTGGTTGAGGATTATCAATCATCGGTACCGTGGATGCCCCCAATGAAGGGTCAGGTCTGGAGAAAGACAATTGATCGATGGTCACAATCCGACCCTTGTGTGGAAACAACAAGACCTGGAAAACTGTAGCAACCACAACTTGCATTGCATAAGTCCAACTCCTCCCTAACAAGAGGTTATAGTCGAGGGGTGTGTTGAATACTTCTACCTTGACACACATGGTCTTCCCTCCTAACTGCATGGGGAAAGAGGGAATGATACCATGTGGTCGAAACAAACAACCGTCAAAAGCAGTGAGAAGAGTAGGTGATGGAGACAAAACGGGCTAGCCAATGGCCTTCCAACATGCCAATGACATGACGCATGTCGAGGCGCCCTCATCAACCACCGTGAAAAATATATTCCGAGTAAAAAATTTCATGGGATAAGCCACTACTATCTGAAACGCAACGTGGTAAGGCAGACGAGGTTTTAGGTTAGTTGTATCCAGCATTATTGTACCCAGATTACAAGTCTCGGTAGATCCTAAAGAGGTTAACAAGGCTTTCCTCTAGGAAGGGCAGCTTTGGAGGACCTCCAAAGCGGACATCGCACAAGGGGTTTGTGATAAATATTCCACCACAGAATAGTTCTGGGCAGCCCTTGCATTTGGGCTATGAGAAGCTTTTTTGAACGTGCCTTTGGGGATGTGTGTCATTGTTTCACCCAACGTCTTATCAATCTGTAGAGGAAGAGATGGGAGTTCATCTTTTTTTCCCTTCTCATAAGTGTTTGGTTTACTATAGTCATGCACTCTAGTCGATATAAAATCATCACCCTTCACCATATATACATTCGCGGATACGGGGTTATTTGAAGACGGAGAGGGTCCTTGGCTGCCCCCTTCCGTGCTTGCAGAGGCTTGGGTTAGATTTTTCCCATGTTGAAATGGATTGGTTAACACAGCTGGTTGTTGCTTCATCACGAATTTTTGGGCTTCTGCAAGCTGAGGACATAGATGGATCAGGTGGTCTTCCACGCACAAGTTGCATGGATACCTCGCCTTTTGTTTCTCAATGTTGTCCCCACCAGCATTATTGGTAGGTTTTTTATCCCCCTTACCCTTCTTTCATTGTTTTTTCTTTCCTTCAGGCTGCTGGGTGGCCTTTGGATTAGTCAATTGCACTGTGTGTACATCCAACGTTTTGGTAAGGGGAGCAGCCAAAGCAGTAGTTTGGCTGGCCACTGAGTGTTGTATAGACAATTGTTGCAACTGTTGCGTCAGTTGCTCAACGGGCTTTGTTTGTGCTGAACCAACAATACCATCAGCATGTGATCCAGCTCTGTCTCTAGTGTTATCAAGTATTGAGCGTGGTGCATCAGGCAAGATCTTGTATAATAAACCAAACCGAGAATAGATTATCTCAAGTTGTTGAGCTCTCATGATGGCATCTTCTTCAGAAAATACTCCCAACGTCGCGACGTCTTTAGACAACTGTGGGACCAAAGACTTAAGGAACCACTTGAGAAGGAATTCCGGTGGGACTGGTACCTTAATTAAACTCTTTCGGCGTCTCCATTCTCAGATGTGATCAGAGATATGGTCCGCTTTTTTTTGTGAGAAATTGGCCAGCAATTCGGTGCCAACGTCATATCTCACAAGTAACTAGAAATGGTTTAGGAAAGCCATCGCCAGTTCGTCGAAGGAAGAGTATCTTGAGCGATCAAGCTCAATGTACCATTTTGTGGCACTCCCAATGAGAGTACATTGAAACAATCACAATTGTACGGAGTCGTCTTTCAATGAGTTAGATGAGCACCAAAGATGGAAGGTAGTCACATGATCTCCTGGATCTTCATTAGGCTTGGCTTCGAACTTTGGGATGTCCGAAGGCAACTTCGTTGGCATAGGAGGCCAACGTGGATCATGACAGATAGGGTCATTCAACAACCTTGTCAAGTATGACAAATGCAAGGTTGCTAGGAAGGGTAGTTTGGGTTGTTGGTGATAACCTGGGAAAAAGGGGCTTGGAGTTTGGCTAGCACCAGGTTGCTAGGAAAAGTTCAATTGTTGGCCTGGGTTCTGGTAAAAACCATGGCCATGGCCAACGTATGGATTTTGCGTGTGAGGAGACATCATCGACTGATTTCCAAAATAGGACATAAATGGTTGGGCATGCATTACATTTGAAGGACTTTGGGAAGGGTTGCCCCATGTCAGTCCTGTGGGGATAGGCATAGTGCTTTGTCCGGGGTTCCATTGATTGTGAAAATAATTACCCCATATCGGCATTCCTGATGAGGGAACTGATCCCTACCAAGAATTCCAAGGCCCTGATGTGGAAGAAGTTCCTGGGTGTGCCCCCTGTGCAGGAATAGTACCCTGCATAGGAATAGGTTGTCTGAAACCGGGGTTGCCCCCAGTTGAGAAAGTAGTTGACAAAAAGGCGTTGTTACCAAATGCACTGAACAAAGAAAACGGTTTCGAACCTACCGACATATTATGCGAAGGTGGTCCTGGACTCCCTGCTCCAAGTAAACTATGGTGTGCAGGTGGCCCGACGGATTGTTGATGCGTGCCACTGAACGAAGGAGACGAAGGAGGTATATGACCTCCCATGTAAGGGAAAGCGTTAAAAAGAGCAGGAGTGCCCCCCATGTTTCCTTGCAGAGGAGCGTTAGAGCTCCCTACCCCCAAACCTGAAGTCTTTGAAGTGGAGTAGGAAAGTATAGGACTTGTACCTGAACTAGGCATCTCGTATGAGAACGGAGGGTCTGTTGCACTTGGTGTGAAAGGGTTTATGGCCGCCACCAAAGACAGGATCAGACCACTATGCAATGTAGAGGCGGTCGAGACCATGGTGGCTTGGACCGGTGACGGTGGGTTAGGAGGTGGAAACTCTCTTGTGGTGACAACCGTAGTGGGAATTGAAGAATTCCTAAAAGGAGTAACAACATTTGTTTCCATTACTGCGTGCGACACTGTCTGGCACTCGTAAGGATGAATCGGTACAATGGTGGGTGTCGAAAGATTGGTTGGGGTTTCAACTAGACCAAGAGTTTTCACTCCAAGTTCTAAAACGGTCGATTCCTCTAGATGTTGGTCGGGCACAATTTCTTGTGACCCAATTGCTTCAAAATACCCTTGTTGGTCTCGATTTTTCCGTAATGGTGGCGGGGATGGCTCTAGTATAACCAGCGGCAGGACAAGAAGCCTTCATTGTACCGATTCATCCTTCATTGTGACTGATCTTTTGACACCCACCATTGTACCGATTCATCCTTACGAGCGCGTTTTTGAATGACTAGAACGCCCACTGAGCGAAGGAGACGAAGGAGGTATATGACCTCCCATGTAAGGGAAAGCGTTAAAAAGAGAAGGAGTGCCCCCCATGTTTCCTTGCAGAGGAGCGTTAGAGCTCCCTACCCCCAAACCTGAAGTCTTTGAAGTGGAGTAGGAAAGTATAGGACTTGTACCTAAACTAGGCATCTCGTATGAGAACGGAGGGTCTATTGCACTTGGTGTGAAAGGGGTTGTGGCCGCCACCAAAGACAGGATCGAACCACTATGCGATGTAGAGGTGGTCGAGACCATGGTGGCTTGGACCGGTGACGGTGGGTTAGGAGGTGGAAACTCTCTTGTGGTGACAACCGTAGTGGGAATTGAAGAATTCCTAAAAGGAGTAACAACATTTGTTTCCATTACTGCGTGCGACACTATCTGGCACTCGTAAGGATGAATCGGTACAATGGTGGGTGTCGAAAGATCAATGGTTGGGGTTTCAACTAGACCAAGAGTTTTCACTCCAAGGTCTAAAACGGTCGATTCCTCTAGATGTTGGTCGGGCACAATTTCTTGTGACCCAGTTGCTTCAAAATACCCTTGTTGGTCTAGCTTTTTCCTTAATGGTGGCGGGGGTGGCTCCAGTATAACCAGCGGCAGGACAAGAAGCCTTCATGACCGGCGAAGCTCATGATCCTCCACTATGTTAAGAACCAAACATCAATATAGCATATAAAAACCTCAGCAAAAGTACTCAACGCCTTGAAAAAGAGATAATTTCAGATAATAAGCCTCTTCGAGGGGGCAACCTCCTTT
>JZKD02S1884218.1:0-17376 GCA_000966675.3 Picea glauca
CTCTCCCCCCTGAACGTTGGCCTTGGGAGGCCCATGACGTCACCCAACATCAGATGGACATGATGGAGGCATTTGTGTGCTAGGTGGAATGTGTGGCATCATCCGGAGGCCTTGGAAGGCCTAACGTTTTTCTTATGGAGCATGACGTCCCACTTATGAGGCCCAACGTCACCCTAGGAGGGCATGACGTCACCTCTATTGAACATTTTAGGGTTTAATTCTTTGAATTTATGTAAAAAATGGATTTTTGATGTAATTTGGCCATGTCGGCCTTTTCTGACATAAATTTAATTAGAGGTCATTGATATTGTATAAGTAGAGGAAAAGTACCTCATTATTATCATGACCTTTCAATCACACAAGTGTGAGGTCTGAAATTTGGCCCTCTTTAAGGGTTATTGGCTGAAATTAAGTGGTGTGCAACTTCTTGGAGAGGTTAATCTTGGTGTATTTTGGCATTTTTTCATGGTGGAAGGTCTTCAACTAGGGTTTGTTGCTAGATTATTCTTGATGAAGTAAGTAAATCTGCAATTCTTCATTTTATTTTGAATGGTTACGGTAAATTTGTTTGTTCATATCAAAGATTATGAAATTGCTAGTTTGAAACCATAGGGGAAAAACATATGTTACTATCTTTTTCCTTATAATTTTCCACCTACTTGAAAATGCTAGAGAACACTTCTTTTAAAGTATACACTAGAGCCCTACCATTGTAGCACTCTAATAGCATTACTTCATTTTCTTCATACATTTTACTTCGAATTTAATCTAAGGAAGAAGGAAATCGCTAAGGCCTAAGGTTACTTACTTTCTAGCAATTATTCCTTCTAGGGTTTAGACATTGAGGCCTTAGGTTACTAACACCTCAATCATCTCATCCATCCCTTTAGATTGTTTATTATCATTTTTGTTTTCCTCTAAGAGTTGTTTCTACTAACCTTGACTCCATTACCCTAAAAGGCACTAGTCCACTCCTCACAAGTGATTGATTGATCAAACAACTCTTAAACTATCTTCCCTAAGACTTCTACTAACTTCTACTGACTTTAGACTAGACTAACTCACTAACTAATTTGTTGTTGTTGCAAAGGATTTCTACAGCCATCTATAATAGAAGTAAATTCATTTTAAAAGCAAGATTGAAAGTTGATTAGACATTGCCATAATTGCTTCTGACAACTGTTATCATTTTGTCAACATAAGGATATTGTTTCTTGTCATTCTAAAGCATTATTGAGGCATAATTGTTGTGGTCGTTACTAAATATTCATTGTTGTTGTAAATATTTACATTGCTTCAATTCTATATCAACTTGTTTATCTTTCAGAAGTTTATGGTTTTATGAAGCATTGACATCATATGGTACTTGAAAATTGCAATTCTTTTTTATTTGTTGTCTTGTTCTGGGCAGGTACACTTAATTTATCTTTTGCTTCATCTCAGTAAAACTTTGGAACTTTTGATCTGAGTGACCTGTGAGAGGGGTAGGACTTTCTTATAGCTTTTACCTTAGCCTTCTTAAACTCTCAGGTGACTGGGGACGTCTCGCCTGGGGTACTGTGACATACTCCTAAATAGAAAGAGGTTTCCTATTAAGGTGACAGTGATAGGTCATCCTCCTTGTTATGCCAATTCAGTATCCACTTGCCTTTGGCTTTGGGCAAGTACAAATTGCACGATAACATGTCCAACCTACAACTTGTGCGATAATAGAGTGTTAAGCCACAGATCAATGTAGCCATTAAGATCGAGGAGAATATGAACCGTCGAATCACTCTATGTCAGGAACATATCGTGACAGTCGGATTTCCTAACTACAAATGCATACTAATGCATACCAAAGAAACAAATTTTACCTAATGACACATTAGACCAAGTTGATCTTAACTAATTCCTAAGTGTCTAAATATCCTAACAGACCACACTCAGAGGCCCTTGCTTGCACCACTTATCAATTGCTATCGTGGGAAAATAAAACCTTTCCCTAATCCTTTACATCCCTCCCTGTATCACATGTTTCCACCATTACCAATCAAAGACACCTATGGCTTGGATAGGTTATAAAACTTTAGCATGGCAAAGGAGGATAGAATTAGGTCAGAACAAGAAATCCCCAGAACATATAAGCATTGTGAAAAGCATATTCCCGAAGATGATTAATAATACCTTCAGCTTTTCTTGCAGTTTCCTCGTATCTACTTCTTCACCTTCACTAAACATTTCAGATGATGCCATTGCAAGCTGTCCTAGGTACTCTTCAAACAACTCACTTCCAAACAGCATAGCAAATACTGCTGTAGGGTCTAACATGGCTTCTCTGCATTTAACAATTATTGCATTAGATAATATCAAGGAAAAATACTTCCTCGGTACTCAATAATAAAATAAAGTCAGCATATGTAAAATTGAAATACAAAGTTCCTAGCATATAGGCCATTGCAATTTACTATATTAATCAATCGAAAACCAGTTGATCACATTGCAGAGAGCACCTGAGAACTCTTAGACCATCTAAACGTTTACCTGCTAGAAATAAATTATCATAAACAATAGCCAAGAACAACATCCCTGAAAGGCTTGAAAAGTGATGAAGTCATATATATTGACAAAAAATTTAGAATGCTGGTTATGCTATAAAGTTTAATAGCTCTAATGTCATAAGCCAAGTGTTACTTTGATATTCCTGTTTTTCCATTAGTATCATATGCTGCTCTCTGTCTTGGATCACTAAGAACTTGATAAGCTTCTCCCAACACCTGCATGAATAGATAATGCATCTTTCGGTTTAGACAATCAACTACATATACAGAAAGTTTATCATTATTGAATGCCTTAAACATGTAATTTGCATTGTCTTATTGAGACACATAGGTTTTATTACAGTAGAGATACAGGAAGGAGGATTAGAAAGTTCAGAAGGATAAGTAAAACCTGATAAAGGCTGATATATGATTAACTCTTCTGGTCATAACCAACGGGATTCTTATTTGAGAAGTCTGAGAAGCTAAGCTACACATTTCAGAAGCCTTAATGTTTTTTAGGAGTTAAATTCTACCAAATCCATTTTTAAACACTAAACATTTCAAAGGATATCCCAGAAGATCCACTCCAACTAGTCAAAGCATTTCAGAGGATGTGAAAACCAATAAAGCCAGTGTTCGACACATTAGAAGTCATATTCCATATCGCACAGTCTGGACATATTGTTTGAAATCCTTTTAAGGTATTATGTGCCAAAATAACTACAAAATTTGAGCAAAATATTTGTAGAGCCCAAACACCTGTATTTGTGAACTAGGTTTCCAATCATTTAAACTCAAGCTTTTGTAGTTTCACTAAATGAAATGGGAAAAGAGCTTGCACAAGAAGGGGTTTTAGTAAACGCAGTACATGTTTAGTGTCAAGGTGACGGTATGAAAAATTCATCTATATAGCAGTAGAAGCATGGAAAATGAAGATATATTATAGTAATCTATAATCATAAGGGAAAATCAGAAATGAAGGAATACTGTTAAACCTGTATTCCTCCTAAGAAATTCTTGTAATTTCTAGCACCATTGTCCATTATCTCCAAAATGACAATGCAAATGAAAAATAAAGTCACAAGCTAGGCTGCTAAAGAATATTCAGCATACTGCATTGAGTGGCTTCGCAAGACATAGAGGCAAATCATGACAAAATTGCAATTATTTCATCAAAAAGGATTATAAATTATAATTTACGAACAATTAAACACATTTCACAGAATTCAGTAGAAGAACTTACCTGAAATCTTTGAGCAGCTTGAGGATCATTTGGATTTTTATCCGGATGAACTTGTCTTGCCTGCATCCATATAGTTTAAGATCTTATATCAGATACATCTGGGTTATCTCTTAAATCTACAATTATGCAATCAATCTTAGACATAATCAAGATAAGCACTTGACAAGTACAAACTTAAAAAGTGTCGAGTATTTTTTTCAAAGAAAAACCTCATAGGGAAACCCAAGAGATGTTTCCCAACATTTGTGGATGGCATCCCTAATAAACCCATCAGCATAGAGTAGTAACCCAAGGGGACTCGGGTATGCTGGCACAGAACTAGACAAATGTCTAGCATCATTGGCGACAACCAGTTGAGCTATCCCCTTGGGCTTGAAAAAAAAAGGTATTAAGGTTAAGTCTGTACTTTTTTTTCCAAGGAAAACCTCATGGGGCAACTCCTGAGCACTTCCCTGCATTTCACAGATGGTACCTAGTGTAAACCTCTCGGTGCTGATTACGATGCCTAACCTGGTAGGGACATCAAGTGAGGCACACAACAAAGGCAGCCAGCCTAGGAAATCAACCCCGAGACCTCCTACATGAAGCTCATGGCACTCAACACTGGAGATAACCCACTGGGGGCTAATGTGACATCTAACCTTGTACCACAATATGTACAATACATTGAAGAGTAAAACAACTAGCAAATTAACTATATTAAAAAGGCCCAAAATTAGAGCAATGTCAATGGAAAATTATTTTTTTCCTGAATAAGCATAATCAGTGTTTGGACTTAGTCAAGCCAAAGCCTGAAACCGAAAAATATAAAAGCTTTTATGTTCATTTTCTTTCAATAGCATGAAGCATCCTAATCCATCAGCCAAGATCTTTCTCTTTAAGCTGGAGCAATTGAACTAATAAGTTTTCTAGAGTAAACCCTAAAAGCCACCTTGAACATAGTAGGATGTGGATCCCTCACCTCATTTACTGTTCATAAGGGGATTTATTCACGAGTGCATCTGAAAGCGTTTGGAGTCTAGACTTAGTCAAGCCAAGGCCTGAAACCGAAAAGATATAAAATCTTTTATGTTCTCTTTCAAATAGCAGGAAGCATCCTAAACCCATCAGCCAAGATCTTTCTCTTTGTTAGAATTTTAAGGGCAAACTAGAAACAGAAATATCCTTTTTAATTTTATTTACTACTGTAGTTTTGGATCAGCAATATATTCACAAATTTTGATGTAAACCAATAACAGAAATAATACAATGGATCTGAACATTACCTTAGCAAAAACAAAGAACAGATTTACCTGATGTGCTTGTTGTTGTCCTCTTTTCTGTATGCTCAGAAAAAGCTATAAGGGTCATGGATCAAACCCTCAAGAGTAGATCTCATCATGGACCTTTAGACAAACTTGCCAAGAAGAACTTTAGGGTGAAAACAGAAAACTGACCAGCATGCCAAACATCAAGTAAGAGGCTGAAACAAGGACACCACTGTCCTAACTAGAGGCTGGGAAGAAGCCACTAACAGCCTCAACAAAATCTGTCCAAGAATATAAGACTGCTACAGCAATAGGTAGACTTAGGTAGCAGTTTTAGGGCTGCCACAGCAAACCGTGATTAGGTTACTAACTGTTGTAAGATAGGTTTCATACACAGGTCACAAAAGGGTGGACAGCGGCAGCAATAAGAGGCACCGGCAACTAAACAAGATCAGCAAACAAGTGGCACCAATAAAGAGATTGTGGCAGCAAGCAGGTGGCACCAGTAAAGAGATTGTGGTAGCAAGCAGGTGGCACCAGTAAAGAAACAGAGGCAACCTAAAAGTGACGGCACCGACAAGAAGAAATAGTGGCAGGCTGGAAGAAGAGACCCTAGGGGTCCGCGGAAGCTATACCCAGCAAGAGGGACTGATCCAAGGAAGGCTGCACCCTATACCCAGCAAGGAAGACTGATCTAAGGAGGGCCGCACCATTTAACAGCAAGAGAAGACTAATCCAAGGAGGCTGCACAACTATACCAGCAGATCCAAGGAGGGCCGCACCACAAACCAACCAGAACAAGGGAGCCGTAGCAAGAAACTCAGACCAAGACTTAGCTTAGAGGAAGAGAAATGAATGTAATTGTGAGAGGAGAGGTCTCTCTCTTTTATAGTTTAGGTAGGTACATAAGGGTTAGAAAAATAGCCCTAATKTTAGGGTTAGATTAAAACCCAACAATTAAACAAATTAAATAATTAATATTTTAATCATAAAATATTAATTAGAAAGTCAACAAGTCAAGGCGGCTAGCAAAGACCAAAAAMACATAAACAATAAGGAGGACGTGGCTCAAACAAGATAAAGGGGGGGTTCTTCTTTAATGGCAGAATGTCCACAAAGGTCTCATGATATAACTTATAAGCTTTTATCATCCCAGCATAAGAGGAAGGTCAATGATGTGATCATGTCCTTCTTCTTAACTGCTCCTAGGTCTCATGGACCATCCCGGGAGAGAAGAAAATCACACATCATCTYGGCTTGGTGCTTAACCAAGAAACTCCCTGTTCCTAGACCAGGATACCCCARAACGCMGCTGGGGRCCCTAGATCACAGCTAGGGTCTTATCCACCAAGGTAYACAACCAAGGATCAATCCAAGCACCGAGCAAGGATTCCCTGGAACACATCCAGGGGCCCTAGAACAAATCTAGGGACTTATATCATCAAACTRCTTGGTCCTTGACCAAGAACCCCAGCAATACACTGGGATCCCTCACTAGGGTCTTTTTCCATGGCTCTAACTGCTTGGTCCCGGACCAAGAACTCCAGGAGTGTACTGGGGCCCTAGATCTCAGCTAGGATCTTTGCCATCCTCCCAGAGAATGGCTCTTGCAACTGCTTAATTTTAACACTCCTTAACCTGGAGCAATTGAACTAATAAGTCTTCTAAAGTTACTCCTAAAATACACCTTGAACATAGTAGGATGTGAATCCCTCACCTCATTTACTGTTCATAAGGGGATTTATTCACGAGTGCATCTGAAGGCATAACTCTTAAGACTATGTATTCTACAAATGTTAGGGAAATTTTTTTAGAAGAATTGTAATTCCAAATCCCGACTAACTTTTAGTAATCTGAAATTCAGATTAGCATCTTTAAATGTTTAATTCTAAATAAAAATTATACAGTTTGCACTGCAAAAGACACATTCAACAAACTAGTTTTCTATTACAGGCTTCTGAGTCTCTTGTCTATTATTTTTTGGAAGAATTCCACTATCCCTATCAAAGAAAGTGCGCAGCCTTCTCCTTATAAGAAGCAAAGGAAAAATCCATTCTTTCCTACTTTGGAGCAGTTAGATAAACTCAGTCTCGATAAACCTGTGGAAGTCTCAGAAGAAGGCCTGCAATGGTTGAATGAAACAGTAGCTTTGGGGAAAGGGGCGGTACAGAAAATGGGGATTCCTCCAATTGGAGCGACCCAAAGACTCTAAGAGCCAGGTGCAACATCTATAGGGTAGCTTCATAATAAAAAAAAATAGTTTTCCAAGCTGTAGGAGGGGTTAGGGGAAAAGGTGGTTCAAATGGGAGAGGAAGAGTATGATGTGAGGAAGAGAATTGAGAAGAAGCTAGAAGAAATGAAAGGAAAGGCCGACAAGCAGCCACCAAACCAAACTGATTACATTCAGTCACTGAGGAAGATATACATGAGTTGCTTGAAATCCAGAGGCAAAACATAATTAAGCAGCTGTAACTGGAAATCTCAGAGAATAGACGGTAGGAAACCTTCTTCAACGGTTTCCAGGAGAAGTACCCTCTATCACCTCCGATTCTTCAAATGATAGCAAGAGCAAACAAGACCAAAGCAATCCATACAAGGACTAACACGTCCTTTACTAGTATTTTCTGAATTACTAGTAAGATCACGGAATAGAAACTCTCGAGTATCTTTAATTTTTGGACTATACTTTACTGTTTCAGCTACTTTTAAGCCTCCATTTTGCAGACTGGGGTGCCATGGACATATGTACTACTTAATTTTCTGATAATACAAAAATAAGTATCACCCATAAAAGTTCAACTGTGGGTTTAATCATAAACAATTTCAAATCTCCATGGAAACTGAAAATACAAGCTTCATTCAGCATTCAGATCTCGCCATTTAATGCAAGGTTGATAGTCCATGACGATAAGGGCTTTGGGTATTAAATTTTAACGCAACTGCACCCTATCTTCTACAATCTGCATCGTATCTCAAATATAAAACTGAAATTCTTTGGCAAATACGTTTGAAAATAGGAGCAGTCTGCACTTCTGTATATTAGGTTTTCAACCGACATTGAATTGGGTAGCCATGGATTAACGATAGAGAGTGAATTGTAACTGAAAAAAACATACTAGGAATAAATTTAGAATAAGAAAGAAAAATATACAGAATCCATTGCCTTCATATAATAAGCTTTCTTGATCTCGGCGTCTGTAGCTGTGGGACTGACTCCCAACACGTCGTAATACTCCGAATCTTTTAGCATTTTTTATGAAAGCTTTGGTCCGCTGGTTCAATGGTGATTACTTGCTCTACACAGACGTAGGAATACAAGTTTGGAAATAAGTTGATGTAATTGGGTTTGTGGAAAACGTCAACATTTAAAGGCTGAATGCGACTCAGAAGAACATCCGCACCTTTTCGCTTTCCAGCGCTAAAAAACTCTCTTCGCCACCAATCGCTGGCAATCTTGTTGTACATCACAAATGTTTGAATTTAGCAATCACCTGCTGCTTATTTTAAACTCCCATTTCGTTTTCCTATACGTTTTGCATTTTAGAATTGTCACAAGTTCTTGACGCAATGATGAGAAACCGGAACTGAGATATGCAATCATGAAATCACACTGCCATTGAATTTGTGAATGTGTATTTTATTGATGTGTGATGTTTTCGAACATTATAATTGTTCAGTGGGGTTGTAGCTTTTGCAGCGTGCATTCTGCAAGTGATCGATCGACCAATACAAGTTACAATCATCGCGTTTTTTTTTTATCATGGAGATATTAGCATCTCCTCTATTTAATAAATTTATCAAGAATGTTTTTAAAAAGTGGGAATTACACTAAAGTCACTATTATTCTAAAAAAGTGTTTATTGTGATAATTTTTTTATTAATGTCTACAATTGTATTTGGAGATATTTTAAAATATTTATAAATATATTTGGACATAGTCATCAAATATATGAAGTATGCATAATACTCTACATTTTTTTAAGTTTCGTGAAGAAAATAATCACCTCTTGATTGATAGATCATAAAGTATTTATTTTTGTAGGAGAAAGGTGTAAGGTTCAAATCTCTCTTCTTCATGTTAAAGTAAGTATTTGTAGTGTAATAATGAAGTTTATTTGGTTTTAAGTAATATGGAGTTTAAGGTTTGGGTGTTCTAGTGTACATAATTGAACTTTAATAAATATAATAAACTACTTGTTGTAAAAGCCATTTTTGTAAATAAGTGTAATTTGTAATGTCTCTTTCCAAATAATCTCTCCAAAAGATTGGCGAAGTAGCCTAAGTGATTCTTGTAGGCTATAGTGAGTGGAAAAAAGGGGAATTAATTAATTATTTAATGTCACAAAGTGGAAAAGTAATTTTTTAAAAACTGACATTGAGTAATTAATAAAAAGGCGTGCCTAAGTGACTATTGAGCTAATGAATAGTCACTTTAACTTATTAAAAGGGTAAAAGGGTCGAAAAAGGGTCATCAGAAGAATTAAAGGGGAATGAGGGCGCCCTCTCTCATTATTCACTTATCATTTTCTAAAATCAAATTGAGACAACACTTGTGGCTTTGGCTCTTGGGACGAAAAACCCTAGAGAGTTTGAGATTGTTTCGGTGGTGAGACCATCCACCCTAGTTGGTCGAAGGGAAGAGATCATCCAAATTTCTTCATTGTGCTTCATTTTTGCGGATTTGTTCATTTGTGGGTTGAGTTATTTTCATTTATGGCTGAGTTCTACTAGTAGCGGTTGGGTTCTTCATTGAAGAGGCAAATTTTGAGAACATGGTCATGCCCAAACACTTACGTAGTACATGTAGTGGTATGACACTACCACCTATATGGTCACCAAACGAGGGTAGTGGCTCTTGGTGGCATAGCCAAGAGAAAGGGGGTCTCATCACAAGCCAACCTTCTCATCTCCATGAAATTTTTGTGGATAACGATGTCACCTCTGGTCATCAAGTCGGGACAATGGCCCTCAACTATTCCCTTGAAGCACAAAAGAAAAAGATCAAAATCAATAAAGCTAAGAGTAAAAGGCAATGAATGGGCTAGGAAACAATAACACTTATGACAAGGTGCAACTCGCCCTCTACAAAGGCACCCACATGTAATATTTTACATTTCCATGTTATCACATGCACCCTATGCCCAAACACTTACCCCATACCACCTCATACACTTACATGATCTGGACTAGATCCCACCTAGGAAGCACCCCAAACTTAAGAGAGGTTATCCCAATAGGACGCCCTAAGACCTTCTCCAAACCTAACTTGTCAAATTGCATAATGTCTTTGAGCATTTGTTTGGGTTAAAGGGGGGTTTGATGCACATGTTTGGGTAATTTAATTATTGGATGTGATTTACATGTTATGATCCATGTGACATATGAACCCCTGGAGGGTGTACTTGTTGTTGTTGCAGGACTTTTCCCAATGGATAGAAACACATGAGGGAATGATTAGCTCAAACCTTCATGGGGGCTTTAAACCCACAGATGGATGTTGTATCCCCAGCCAGGGGTAAGAAGACATTGAAGATTTTCACCGAGAAGAAAGAAGGATGTTGCCTTTGGAGGCACCCTGGAAGACCTAGACCTACAAAGATCTTTCTCTTCCACATGAACGTTGGCCCTTTAAGGCCTAGGACGTCACCATCATGACCCTAGACGGTTTTCTTTTTCGAGGCATTTAGAGCCTAGTGGCACGTGTGGGCTTCATTTGGGGCCTTTGAAGACCAAGTTCCCTACCTTTTAGGCTCAACGTTCCACCTTAGTGCCTCAACGTCACCCTAGAAGGGAATGATGTCACCCTTGGAGGTGTCTTTAGATGCTAATTAATTTTATTTATGTCAAATTTAAATTTATTTGTAAATTGGCCAGGTCGAGCTTATTTTGACCTAAAATGAATTAAAGGTCAAAGATTTTGTATAAATAAACATAAAGTACATTCATTTTTACATAAAAACCCTCACTTGGAGAGAAGTAGACTGAAATTGTGAGGTGCACCTCTCTTGGAGTCTTCTACTTGCAACTTGGATCATTTTTTGGTAAAGTTACTTTGCAATCTAGGGTTTCATGGTTTGATTATTCTTGGTGAAGTAAGTAAATATGCAATTGTCATTTCATTTGAATGGTTATGGTCTATTTGCTTATTCATGTTAAATATTATGAAATTGCTTGCTTGACAAACCCTGTGATTAAAGAACTTAAGATACTACTTCTTTGCTCTACATTTGTTAAACTTGCTAAGATAGTTAATTTTGACAAATTTCTAAAGCCCTAAAGTGCTAGCACTTTAGAAGCCTTGATCAATAGTTGTTGCATATAAATATTTATTTCAATAATCTAAGAAGGAGGAAACCGCTAGAGCTTAGAAGTACCTACTCTCTAGTAGCTCACCTCCCCAAAGATTGAATCTGAAGAAGAATTAAGGTACTACTCTTCTAAGATTCATATTTTACTTGGATAAACATAATCATTTTGTTGCTTACTCCAAATGAATGTTGATAAACTTTTGACTCCATAACCCCTCAAAGGCACTAGTCCTTACACTTCTTTTGTTGAGAGATCAAATCAACACGCAAACCTTAACCTTTCTAGCTTTCACTAACTAAAACTAACACTAACCTAGCCTAGTAAACTAACCATACCTTGATGTTGTTACAATCATTGCTACAACCATCTTGAAGCAACAAGTTTTCTGCAGTTTCTACATTAAATGATAGCTACACACTTATAAATTTGTGTGTGACATTTGATTATCATTCTGCCTAGTAAATGTTATCTTTCCATTGTCTTTTCAAGCAATTTTGAGGCATATTTCTTGCAATTGTTATAAAATACTTGTTTTTTTTTGTAAACTTTCATTGTTTTGCAATTTTCTATCAGCTAGCATATATTTCAATGGTTTATTGTCTTATTGAAGCACTAATATCATTTTGTACTTGAAACTGCCATATTTTTGCTTGTTGTCTTGTTCTAGGCAGGTACACTTCATCCATCACATTTGCTTCATCTCTTAAGATATAAAACTTAGCATCTTAAAATACTCCTAAACATAAAGGGGTTTCCTATTAAGGTGACGGTGATAGGTCACCCCCTTGTTACGCCAATATTGTTTCACTTTCCTTGGGCTTTGGGCAAGTACATATTGTACAATGACAATTTTTTCACTGTTGTCGGGGAACATTGAGTCAATCTTCCTCGAACAACACTTTTCAGTAAGCCTTTATCCAAATCCTTCATTCACAAAGCCTACCTGGCGACTCCACTAAGGGTGATCCCCTCATCCCTTTGATAATTTCAATAAGATTATCTGGCGACTCCACAAAGTTTAGGGAGATATACCAATCCTCTGAAGTCTTACAGAAGAAAGACCCCCCGAGACTCTCCTATAGTAAAATCATTATTCGGAGGAAATATTCCCTTAAACACAATGTATAATGCTAAGAATCACACCCATAATCCAAATCATGTTAATAATGAAAAGAAATGGTCATCCAAACTTTTTAAGTTGTTAGACATGTCAAACATTCCAGGATACCCTAGGAAAATGCCACCTAGATATTAGAAGTGGTTTCCTAAGTTCACTGGTATTGATGTAGTCAATGTTATCAACCATACCATTGAGGAGCCACAATATTGCCTTAAAATCACACCTAAAGAACATGAAGAAGACATAAAGGAATCATCCAGGAGGGCTATGATGGAGGTACTCAATAGCCTTGAACAAGACTCAAGAGAGAAGTTGAAAAAAGAAGAGTTCCAAGTGTATACTAGGCAAAAACGAATGAACCAACCTCTCTCTACTCGACCTACAACTTCACAACCAAAACCTCCACCTATGAACATACTCCTTCCTAAAAATTCTTTTAAGATTGACAAGATTGACTTAAATTTTGATTTGGAAGGTGCATTAGCCAAAATGCATGTAACCATCCCGTTGAAGGAAGTTATCAAGGTTCCATCCATGAAAGAAAGGTTTGAAAAGTTTTTCAATGTGATGGATGAACCAATGGACCCTCCTATTATGTTACAAGATGACCATTTTAGGTTTCAATATGATGGACACCCACCCTTCTTTATGTCAATGATAGTAAACAACAAATGTCTCAAGAATTGTATGCTTGACTCGGAAGTAGGTGCCAACATGATGTCTTTGAAATTCATGGAGCAACTAGGCCTAAGGGCTACACGACCTTACAGGAATGTGTGTGGTTTTGAATATAGAGCCATACCCACTCATGGGGTACTTGAGAATGTTGAAGTGCACCTTGGTAAATATCATGAGAGAGTGATCCATATGGATATTGTGGTGGTAGATGTCCCTGATGTATGGGGAATGCTTTTTTCCATGAATTTTGTTCCGATGTTGGGTGGTACATTAGAGATGGATTTAACTTATATCAACGTGCCTATGAAAAATGGGACGATTGAATGCCTTCCAAA
The DNA here is from genome assembly GCA_000966675.3 of Picea glauca. Taxonomy (NCBI): domain Eukaryota; kingdom Viridiplantae; phylum Streptophyta; class Pinopsida; order Pinales; family Pinaceae; genus Picea; species Picea glauca. Next base: position 13,455 of record JZKD02S1884218.1, read on the forward strand.
TATGCCAATGGACAAGGTCCATTTACAAGAGATTAACAATGATACTAAGATTAGTGAAACACATGAGCCAATTAAGGAAAAACTTCCTATATTTTCTCCAGAGGATTTTCCTTTCACCACAGAGGAAGATTTTGATGAGATACAATGGCCAAAGAAAGAAGTGTATCAACAACTCTTAGATAAATACAAGGACAAAGAAGTTGGATATGTCAAGTTACTAAAGAAAGGGGATGATGATGTATTGATTAAACTAAGTCAACAAGAAGTACTTACAGTTGAATCCCACCCTCCTACCTCAAGAAAATACACTAGGGTTATACAGGGAACAACAAAGTTTGAAGCAAAAGAATATAAAGAGGGAGACACGGTATGGATGTGGGACACTAAGAAAGGTGAGAATAATAATGTTAAAGGGAATGCATAATTTTGGATTTGACCTTTCAGAATCATAATGAAGTCAATCAATGATGCCTACTATTTATTTACACTAGAAGGGAGAAAACGTCCATTACCAGTTAGTGGACGCCTCCTCGAACCCCATCACGGGGCAAAGACTTGACTTCATAGGTAAGTACATGTAAGTTAGATTAGGTAGGAATTTTCATCCATTATATATACCATTTGCATATCATGATAGCATAGTTGTAGTTTCATTTTCATATTGTTTTGTTTCATTATGTATATATGTATGATCATGATCATATACTAGATTAGAGATTCTCTTTATTTGTTTATTATATCATATATGAACAAGGGGTGATATCACCACCCTAGGGATTACTAATATCTTTTATTAAGATCTAGTAGGCTCAGGTCATACAAGATATATTGAGGTTCTCATGCGCTCTATGGTGAGCACATGTCCCCGAGTTGGAGTTGCATGTTATCTTCTAGCCTAGGGATAACTAAAGAGATCACGTCTCAAGGCCCACATGTCCTAGAAATGGAGTACTGAGAGACGAAGGGCCCCTCTTTTCTTTGGTGCAGTACTTTTATCAACAACAACAATATTGATCCCACCAGCCTGGTCCTGAAGTAGCAATAAGTCTTGCTCCATGAGGTAATGAGTTCAGGTAGCTTGGTATGTATCACTCTGATTTTTGAAGCACTTGAATATGTTGTATTGAATATTTCTTCCTTTCATGATGTTTGCTTGGAAATTATCCTCTTTTCCTTGTTCATACCTGGAAAGGTGACATGGTGCCCTAGTAAGTTGATTTCCCTTCAGGATGGATTGTCATTGGGTGGGGTCATCTTCCGTTCCCTTCATACTTACCACTTTCCATCTTTATTCCTCTCATATCCCCTACCCTTGTTTGGAAATCGGGATTGGCTACATTGGAAAGGGTTGTACCGTACCTCATGTGAAGAAGGGGATAAATTATGAGAAGGTAAAAGAAGTTGGCAAGAGTTAAAAGCCAATATTGAAACCTTTGAGATGCTTCGCCCATGGATCCCCGAGAAAGAAGTGAAAATATTCTTAGTAATAACAAGGGACCCATAAGATACATAAACACTTAAGGTACTAGTTGATGGATAGGAGATCTCATCACGAGCCGACCTATTATGACCATGGGCATGTAGCAGTATGACAGTACCACCTATATGGTCACCAAACCAGGGTAGTGGCTCTTGGTGACATAGCCAAGAGAAAGGGAGTCTCATCACAAGCCATCCTTCTCATCTCCATGAAATGTTTGTGGATAACGTTGTCACCTCTGATCATCAAGCTAGGACAATGGCCCTCAACTATTCCCTTGAAGTACAAAAGAAAAAGATCAAAAGCAATAAAGCTAAGAGTAAAAGGCAATGAATGGGATAGGAAACAATAACATTTATGACAAGGTGCATCTCGCCCTCTACAAAGGCACCCACAAGTAAGATTTTACATTTCCCTGTTATCACATGCACCCTATGCCCAAACGCTTACCCCATACCACCTCATACACTTACATGATCTGGACTAGAGCCCACCTGGGAACCTCCCCAAACTTAAGACATGTTATCCCAATAGGATGCCCTGAGACCTTCTCCAAACCTAACTTATCAAATTGCATAACGTCTTTGAGCATTTGTTTGGGTTAAAGGCGGGTTTGATGCACATGTTTAGGTAATTTAATTATTGGATATGATTTACATGTTATGATCCTTGTGACTTATGAACCCCTAGAGGGCGTACTTTTTGTTCATGCATGATTTTGCTCGGTGGATAGGTACACATGAGGGAATGATTAGCTCGAACATTCATGGGGGGTTTAAAGCTCACATATGGATGTTGTAACCCTAACCAAGGGTAAGAAGACATTGAATATTTGCACCGGGAAGAAAGAAGGGTGTTGCCTTTGGAGGCACCCTGGAAGACCTAGACCCAGGGGGATCTTTCTCTTCAACATGGGCGTTGGCCTTGAAGGCCCAGGATGTCATCCAGAACTAAGGTTTTCATTTTGGAGGCATTTATGGGCCTAGTGTCACATGTGGGCTTCATCTAGGGCCTTTGGGGACCAAGCGCCCTACCCTTTAGGCTCAAGGTTCCACCTTAGGGCCTCAACGTCACCCTAGAAGGGCATGACATCACCCTTGGAGGTGTCTTTAGATGCTAATTAATTTTATTTATGTAAAATTTGAATTTATTTGTAAATTGTATAGGTCGACCTTATTTTGACCTAAAATTAATTAAAGGTCAAAGATTTTGTATAAATAAACATAAATTACATTCATTTTTACATAACAACTCTCACTTGGAGAGAAGTGGACTAAAATTTTCGCCCTATTTAGGGTTTATTGGCTGAAATTGTGAGGCGCACCTATCTTAGAGTCTTCTACTTACAACTTGGATCATTTTTTGGTAAAGTTAATTGGAAATCTAGGGTTTCATGGCTTGATTATTCTTGTTGAAGTAAGTAAATATGAAATTGTCATTTCATTTGAATGGTTATGGTATATTTTCTTATTCATGTTAAATATTATGAAATTGCTTGCTTGACAAACCCTAGGAGTTAAGAACTTAAGATATTACTTATTTTCTCTACATTTGTTAAACTTTGCTAAGGTGGTTAATTTTGACAAGCTTCTAAATCCCTAAAGTGCTAGCACTTAAGAAGCCTTGATCAATAGTTGTTGCATCTAAATATTTCTTTCAATAATCTAAGAAGGAGGAAACCGCTATGGCCTAGAAGTACCTACTCTATAGTATCTCACCTCCCCAAAGATTGAATCTTAAGAAGACTTAAGTTACTAATCTTCTAAGATTCATCCTTTACTTGGATAAACATAATCATTTTGTTGCTTACTCCAAATGAATGTTTCTGAACTTTTGACTCCATAACCCCTCAAAGGCACTAGACCTTACACTTCTTTTGTTGAGAGATCAAATCAACACTCAAACCTTAACCTTTCTAGTTTTCACTAACTAAAGCTAACAGTAACCCAGCCTAGTAAACTAACCCTACCTTATTGATGTTACAATCACTTCTACAACCATCTTGAAGCATCAAATTTTCAGCATTTTCTACATTAAATACTAGATAAACACTTCTAAATTTGCTTGTGACATTTGATTATCATTATGCCTAGTAAATGTTATCTTTGCATTGTCTTTTCAAGCAATTTTGAGGCATATTTCTTGCAACTGTTATAAAATACTTGTTTTTGTTGTAAACTTTCATTGTGTTTCAATTTTATATCAGCTAACATACATTTCAATGGTTTATAGTCTTATTGAAGCACTAATATCATTGTGTACTTGAAACTGCCATATTTTTGCTTGTTGTCTTGTTTTGGGCAGGTACACTTCATCCATCACATTTGCTTCATCTCTTAAGACATAAAACTTAGCAAGACCTTTTGTCTTTGTTAGGATATTTAGACACTTAGGAGTTAGTTAAGATCTACTTGGTCTAATATGTCGTTAGGTAAAAGTGTG
>JZKD02S1884218.1:27867-42605 GCA_000966675.3 Picea glauca
AAAAGGGTTTTAGATTAAGGGTAGAAGGTTAAAAGTAGCTTATGAAGGGTCATGATCTGCGTACAAGTTCAAAGCCCTAGCTTGTTAGTCCGTAGGGTAGAATACCCCACAACAGAAACACGGTATGGATGTGGGACACTAAGAAAGGTGAGACTAACAATGTTAAAGGGAATGCATAATTTTGGCTTGGACCTTTCAGAATCATAATGAAGTCAATCAACGATGCCTACTATTTATTTGCACTGGAAGGGAGAAAATGTCCACGACCAGTTAGTGGACGCCTCCTCAAACCCCATCACGCGGGAGAGACTTGACTTCACAGGTACGTACAAGTAAGTTAGATTAGTTAGTCATTTGCATCCATTGTATATACCATCTACATATCATGATAACATAGTTGTAGTTTCATTTTCATATTGTTTTGATTCATTATGTATATATGTATGCTCATGATCATATACTAGATTAGAGATGCTCTTTATTTGTTTATTATATCATATATGAACAAGGGGTGATATAACCACCCTAGGGATTACTAATATCTATTGTTGAGATCTAGTAGGCACAGATCATACTAGAGATGTTGGGGTTCTCATGAACTCTACGGTGAGCACATGTCCCCGAGTTGGAGACAGATTTTATCCCCTAGCCTAGGGATAAGTAAGGAGATCACGTGTCGAGGCCCACAAGGACTAGACATAGAGTACCGAGAGCCGGATGACTTAAGCATGGCCCTGGAGGGCCCCTCTCTTCTTCACTGCAGTCCATTTATCCACAACAACAATATCCATCCCACCAGCTTGGTCCTGTAGTAGTAGTAAGTCCTTCTCCATGAGGTAATGAGTCTAGGTATCATGGTATGTATCACTCTGATATTTCAAACACTTGAATATGTTGTATTGAATCATTCTTCATTTCAAGGTGTTTGCTTGGAAATTATGCTCTTTGCCTCGTTCATACCTGGAAAGGTGACATGGTGCCCTAGTAAGTTGATTTCCCTTTAGGATGGGTTTCCACTGGGTGGGGTCATCGTCTGTTCCCTCCATACTTACCACTTTCCATATTTATTCCTCTCATCTCCCCTACCCTTGTTTGGGAATTGAGATTGGATACACTAGGAAGGGTTGTACCTTACCTCGTGGGAAGAAGGGGCTAAAGGCCCAAAGGGTAAAAGAAGTTGGCAAGAGTTAAAATCCAATATTGAAACCTTTGAGACGCTTCGCCCAGGGATCCCCGAGAAAGTAGTGAAAAGATTTTTAGTAAGAAAAGGGGACCCATAAGATACATAAACACTCAAGGTACTAGTTGATGGATAGGAGCTCTCATCATGAGCCGACCTATTATGACCATGGGGATGTAGCAATATAACACTACCACCTATCTGGTCACCAAATGAAGGTAGTGGATCTTGGTGGCATAACCAAGAGAAATGAGGTCTCATCACGAGCCAACCTTCTCATCTACATGAAATGTTTGTGGATAACAATGTCACATCTGGTCATCAAGCCAAGAGAATGGCCCTCAACTATTCCCTTGAAGAAAAAAAGCATAAGATCAAAAGAAATAAAGCTAAGAGTAAAAGGCAATGAATGGGCTTGGAAACAATAGCATTTATGACAAGGTGCAACTCGCCCTCATACACTTACATGATCTGGGATAGAGCCAACCTAGGAAATACCACAAACTTAAAAGAGGCTATCCCAATAGGATGCCCTGATACCTTCTCCTATTAAGGTGATAGTGACAGGTCACCCCCTTGTTACACCAATCTTACTTCACTTGCCTTGGGCTTTGGGCAAGTACATATTGTGTGATAACATTTTTTGCATTGTTGTCATGGAACACTAAGTCAATCTTCCTATAACGACACTTTTTGGCAAGCCTTTATCCAAAGCTCGCATTCACAAAGATTACCCAACAACTCAATTGAGGGTGATCCCCTCACCCCTTTGATAATTTCAAGAAGATTATCTAGTGACTCCACAAAGTTTAGGGAGCTATACCAATCCTCCCAAGTCTTACAGAAGAAAGCCCCTCCAAGAATCTCCTATCGTAAAATCATTATTCAGAGGAAATCTTCCTTTAAACACAATGTCTAATGCTCAGACTCACACCCATAATCCATATTAGGTTAATAACCAAAATCAATGGTCATCCAAACTTTTTAAGTCGTTAGACATGACAAACATTCCAGGATACCCTACGAAATGCCACCTAGATATGAAAAGTGGTTTCCTAAGTTCACCAGTAATGATGTAGTCAGTGTTGAGTACCATATGAGTTATTTCTAGGATTTTTTCCAATTTCATCCCATCAGTGATAATGCTGAATATTTGGCAATGAATTTTTTTTTTGCTACCCTCTATTATGGCACTAGAAGATGGTATAATGGTCTTCTTGATGCTAGTATTACATCCATGGATAAATTAGAGGAAGAATTCCTCAAAATATGGAGTGTCAAAGAGGACCCCAATATGTTGCTAACAAGGATTAACAAAATTATAAAGGTTGAGAATGAAACCATTCAGGAATATCATGATAAATTTGAGAGGCTAGTACAATAGATCCGGACAAGCCACCACCCTTCAAACAATTTTCTTCTCTTTCTTTACACCAAAGCCTTTACATGACAAATGGGTTTCCTTATCAGAGACAAAGCTCCTAAAATAATCCAAGAAGCCCATGAGATGGCTAAGAAGATTGGAAATAACTTATCATCATCCAAAGTAGAACCTTTATCCAACCCAAGAGTCAATATGGATGTTAAGCTCAAAGTGATCCACAATGCTGAGGTTGCTTCAAATATTGGTGCCAGCTTGGCAAAGATACAATTGACTTTAGATGGCATGATAAAAACCCAAGAGTTATGATGAATAGGATTGCCAATATAGAAAGAGCCCAACAACAAGCTCCTAGACCTCCTTGTAAGGGGAATTTCCAAAGGGTTATTCAAGATTTCGAGCCTAAGAACGATAAAGAGTTTCCTAACACTTTATCCCCCACAAACATGGTTGAGAATAACCCATGGTGTTTCCAATGCAGAGAAACACATTGGAAGCATAAATTCCCTCTAAATAATGGTGAACATGATCAAATCAATGTTATCGACCATACCATATATGAGCCACAATATTTCCTTAATATCATACCTAAAGAATATGAAGAAGGCATAAAGGAAGCAGTCAAGAGGGATATGATGGAGGTAATCAATAGCCTTCTGTGAAGTTCCCAAGCCAATTTTTTCGTTGGGAACACTAACTGATCATTGTTAACTGTTGTGTGGGTGTTTGTTTGCAAGTTTACTATGGAAGTTGTGTCTTAGGGTTTGTATATTTAGTTATTAAGCACATGAACAATTATCTAAAGATGCAACATATGGAAATACAAGAGATAGAAAGAATCACCAGATATGGAACCCAACAACATAGATCTAACCTTTATTTAGATAATATGAGAGAACTTGATACAATAAGACTGCAAATCCAGAATAAAATCAGATAGATCTTCTAGCTGGGATATGAGCTGCTACAAAATGCTCAAGATAAGAATATATAAGCCTCCAAAGGATGAATATAATATGAATACCAATACAAGATGAACCAGGGTCAAGTCCAAACCCCCCCGGCTGAAGATACGCCCTCCTAAATGGCTGAGAAGGTCCAATATTTCGGCCTAGCTGTTGGAAGCCTCCAAATGCCCCCAAACTCTGTAGAACGATAGATCGGGGCAAGTAGAATCCCATTATGAAGTCTCAATCCAAAATGTCAAGGTCTTCTCCTCCAAATGTTGAATCCTCAAGTAAAACTGGGCCCTCCTGAATACTGCCACGACCCAATATTTTGGCCCTATTGAAGGAGACCTCCAATCACTATGAAACTCTCCAGAATGATAGATCAGACCTTGGTGAACCTCCTAGTGAAGTGTCAAGATGATATTTGAAGTTTTACTCCTCCAAACTGAGCAGATCTACTTCTCAATAGTGCCCTCCTTCTCTCCAAATCTTGTCATTTCTCTAGGAAATCAAATGGCTAATATAACTCTCTCAAAATGCACTAGAAATGATTATCAAGGCCCTACAAGAAAAACCCAAGTGCCCAAATCTCCAAAAACCTTCTCAAGCTCCTAGATCAAATCCTCCTTCAATCAATGGTGCGCCCCCTTGCTGGAAACCCTCCAAGTTACACCATGTAGCTGCTCTGAATAGTAGATAGTACCTGTAGCTGAAGTAGAATGGTGTGGGTGGAGTATTGCATCTCTGAGACCAAGCTTGGAACAAAAGAGGAGGGATCTTTCACCACCGAGTTGTCCTCTAGGGTTTGTATTCTCAAAACCCTCAAAACTGTTGTGCTGTATAGCCCAAAAGGAAAATGCAATAATCATCCAAAGGTGAGTGAGAGGTGCACCCTTGCCTTTCCTTTATACCTCCAATTTGTTTCTCTGTTGAGTTAGTTTAACCCCTAGGGTTAACTCCTAACTCATTCTCATATGTTATATTCCTTCATTGAGTTACTTTTTCTGTATCCAAGTCAACTTAATATGATAACGTTGGGTTTAGTTGACTTATCCCCATAGTGCATGAGACTATAGTCTAGTGGGGATGACTAGACTATTGATTCTCTCCAACCCTCTTCATCAAGAGTTGGGGGACATTACAGTCTCCCCTGCTAGAAATTACTCGCCCACAAGCAATTATGAACCTGTCTCCTGTAGAACTTGTTCACTCTCCCACATGGCATCTTCAATAGGTAAGTCCTTCCATTTGACTAAGTATTCCTTGATTCTCCTCCTCCTTAGGTTCTTCTCCCGGACCTCCAATATCTCCTCTAGTATCAATATCAATTTCCCCTCCTCATCTAAGGGTGGCCTTACCTCAATGAGAGTGATGTGTTGGCCTATGGCTCTTTTTAAGCATGACACATGGAAAACGTTGTGCATTTTGCTACCCTCTAGAAGATCAAGCTCATAATCCACAACCCCTACCTTCATGTTGATCCTGTAGGGTCCAAATAATCTGGGTTGGAGATTTTATGCTCCACTTCTTTTGATGGAAGTGTGTCTGTACGGATGGAGCCTCAAGTAGACCAGATCACCAACCTCAAATGTACGTTCTACCCTGTTCCTGTCTGCCTGGACCTTTTGTTTATTCTGTGCCCTTTGCAGATGATACTTCAGTTCTCTGAGTATGTCTTGACTCTGCTGAATCCAATCCTGAACCATAGGAGCCCGACTATCACCAAAGACAATCTATACAAAGGAAAGTGGGTCATAACTGTACAAAGCTCTAAATGGAGTCATACCAATGGAAATGTGATGAGTTGTGTTGTAGCAGTATTCTTCCAAATGTAACCCCTTGACCCATGCTTTTTGCTACCTTGATACATAATTTCAGAGGTAGCCTTCAACCCACTTATTGACTATTTATGTCTGGCCACCAATCTGAGGGTGGTAACTAGTGCTAGGGGTCAAGGACGTACCAACCAACCTGAATAATTCCTGTCAAAAAGTTCTCATGAATCGACTGTCCCTATCACTCACAATGGTCTTGGGTAAACCGTGTAATCTAAAAACCTCCCTAAAGAACAATTATGCAACCTGTGTTGCACTGAAGTCTATGGCAATGGAGAATAAGTGTGCAAACTTAGCCAATCTGTCCACCACTACAAAAATGCAATCCTTACCCTATGTTTGGGTAATCTTGTGATGAATTCCATAGAGATGCTTTCCCATTTGTCCTCCGGGATGGGTAGAGGTTGTAATAATCCTGCTGGATGTGTGTACTCATCCTTGTTTGTCTGACAAGTATTGCATTCCTTGATGTGACACATCATATCTTCCTTCAACCCTTTCCAAGAGAACCTTTCCCTTACCCGTTGGTATGTTTTGACAAATCCTTGATGTCCTACCACAAGTGAATCATGGCACGCTTGAAGTACCTTGGCCTTAAAGGCTGAATCAGGAACCAAGAAAATTTGGCCCGTGTATTATATGATGTCATTCATGATTCTGAATTTGTCATCCTGTATATGTCCATCCATCAACTGACATGCAAACTGGTTCTTCGAGTATTCTACTAAGAGGTGAGCCTTCCAGTCAACTGAGATATCGGTCATAGCATAAACCGATGGCCTTCTAGATAATGCACCTTCCACTACGTTATTCTTCCCCTTGACAAACTCGATGTCAAAATCATAGGCCCGTATCTTGCTAACCCACTTCTGTTGCCTCTCATTTAAGTCCTTTTGTTCCAAAAAGTACTTAAGGTTGTTGTGATCTGTCCTTACCACAAATTTTGCTCCTACCAAGTATTGCTTGAACATAGCTAATGCGTGCATGATGGCCAACATCTCTTTGTCATAGATGGTATAAAGAAGTGCAGGGATCTCAATTTTCGGCTCTCATAGACAAGTGGGTGCGTGTTCTGCATAAGCACTACTCCAATTCCCTCCCCGGAGGCATCACACTCCACTGTGAAGGGTTGGCCAAAATCTGGTAGAGCTAAAACAGGGCACGTACTCATTACCTTTTTCATTTTGTCAAATGTCAAATGTGCCTCTGAACTCCATTTGAAGGCTCCTTTCTTGGTCAAATCGGTTAAGGGTGCACAAAGCTGTGAGAAACCCTTGACGAATCTCTTGTAGTAGCAACAAATGCCAAGAAACCCCTTCAATTATGTGAGGGTCTTATGTGTGGGCCAGTCAAGTATAGCTTGGATCTTCTCTTGGTGTACCTATACCCCTTTTACCCCAATGATGTGTCCCAAGTAAAGGAATTCTTTCATTAAATTCACATTTGGATTCCTTTGCATANTGGGAAGAAGGGGCTAAAGGCCCAAAGGGTAAAAGAAGTTGGCAAGAGTTAAAATCCAATATTGAAACCTTTGAGACGCTTCGCCCAGGGATCCCCGAGAAAGTAGTGAAAAGATTTTTAGTAAGAAAAGGGGACCCATAAGATACATAAACACTCAAGGTACTAGTTGATGGATAGGAGCTCTCATCATGAGCCGACCTATTATGACCATGGGGATGTAGCAATATAACACTACCACCTATCTGGTCACCAAATGAAGGTAGTGGATCTTGGTGGCATAACCAAGAGAAATGAGGTCTCATCACGAGCCAACCTTCTCATCTACATGAAATGTTTGTGGATAACAATGTCACATCTGGTCATCAAGCCAAGAGAATGGCCCTCAACTATTCCCTTGAAGAAAAAAAGCATAAGATCAAAAGAAATAAAGCTAAGAGTAAAAGGCAATGAATGGGCTTGGAAACAATAGCATTTATGACAAGGTGCAACTCGCCCTCATACACTTACATGATCTGGGATAGAGCCAACCTAGGAAATACCACAAACTTAAAAGAGGCTATCCCAATAGGATGCCCTGATACCTTCTCCTATTAAGGTGATAGTGACAGGTCACCCCCTTGTTACACCAATCTTACTTCACTTGCCTTGGGCTTTGGGCAAGTACATATTGTGTGATAACATTTTTTGCATTGTTGTCATGGAACACTAAGTCAATCTTCCTATAACGACACTTTTTGGCAAGCCTTTATCCAAAGCTCGCATTCACAAAGATTACCCAACAACTCAATTGAGGGTGATCCCCTCACCCCTTTGATAATTTCAAGAAGATTATCTAGTGACTCCACAAAGTTTAGGGAGCTATACCAATCCTCCCAAGTCTTACAGAAGAAAGCCCCTCCAAGAATCTCCTATCGTAAAATCATTATTCAGAGGAAATCTTCCTTTAAACACAATGTCTAATGCTCAGACTCACACCCATAATCCATATTAGGTTAATAACCAAAATCAATGGTCATCCAAACTTTTTAAGTCGTTAGACATGACAAACATTCCAGGATACCCTACGAAATGCCACCTAGATATGAAAAGTGGTTTCCTAAGTTCACCAGTAATGATGTAGTCAGTGTTGAGTACCATATGAGTTATTTCTAGGATTTTTTCCAATTTCATCCCATCAGTGATAATGCTGAATATTTGGCAATGAATTTTTTTTTTGCTACCCTCTATTATGGCACTAGAAGATGGTATAATGGTCTTCTTGATGCTAGTATTACATCCATGGATAAATTAGAGGAAGAATTCCTCAAAATATGGAGTGTCAAAGAGGACCCCAATATGTTGCTAACAAGGATTAACAAAATTATAAAGGTTGAGAATGAAACCGTTCAGGAATATCATGATAAATTTGAGAGGCTAGTACAATAGATCCAGACAAGCCACCACCCTTCAAACAATTTTCTTCTCTTTCTTTACACCAAAGCCTTTACATGACAAATGGGTTTCCTTATCAAAGACAAAGCTCCTAAAATAATCAAAGAAGCCCATGAGATGTCTATGAAGATTGGAAATAACCTATCATCATCCAAAGTAGAACCTTTATCCAACCCAAGAGTCAATATGGATGTTAAGCTCAAAGTGATCCACAATGCTGAGGTTGCTTCAGATATTGGTTCCAGCTTGGCAAAGATACAATTGACTTTAGATGGCATGATAAAAACCCAAGAGTTATGATGAATAGGATTGCCAATATAGAAAGAGCCCAACAATAAGCTCCTAGACCTCCTTGTAAGGGGAATTTCCAAAGGGGTATTCAAGATTTCGAGCCTAAGAACGATAAAGAGTTTCCTAACACTTTATCCCCCACAAACATGGTTGAGAATAACCCATGGTGTTTCCAATGCAGAGAAGCACATTGGAAGCATAAATTCCCTCTAAATAATGGTGAACATGATCAAATCAATGTTATCGACCATACCATATAGGAGCCACAATATTTCCTTAATATCATACCTAAAGAATATGAATAAGGCATAAAGGAAGCAGTCAGGAGGGATATGATGGAGGTAATCAATAGCCTTCTGTGAAGTTCCCAAGCCAATTTTTTCGTTGGGAACACTAACTGCTCATTGTTAATTGTTGTGTGTGTGTTTGTTTGCAAGTTTACTCTGGAAGTTGTGTCTTAGGGTTTGTATATTTAGTTATTAAGCACATGAACATTTATCTGAAGATGCAACATATGGAAATACAAGAGATAGCAAGAATCACCAGATATGGAACCCAACAACATAGATCTAACCTTTATTTAGATAATATGAGAGAACCTGATACAATAAGACTGCAAATCCAGAATAAAATCAGATAGATCCTCTAGCTGGGATATGAGCTGCTACAAAATGCTCAAGATAAGAATATATAAGCCTCCAAAGGATGAATATAATATGAATACCAATACAAGATGAACCAGGGTCAAGTCCAAACCCCCCCGGCTGAAGATACGCCCTCCTAAATGGCTGAGAAGGTCCAATATTTCGGCCTAGCTGTTGGAAGCCTCCAAATGCCCCCAAACTCTGTAGAACGATAGATCGGGGCAAGTAGAATCCCATTATGAAGTCTCAATCCAAAATGTCAAGGTCTTCTCCTCCAAATGTTGAATCCTCAAGTAAAACTGGGCCCTCCTGAATACTGCCACGACCCAATATTTTGGCCCTATTGAAGGAGACCTCCAATCACTATGAAACTCTCCAGAATGATAGATCAGACCTTGGTGAACCTCCTAGTGAAGTGTCAAGATGATATTTGAAGTTTTACTCCTCCAAACTGAGCAGATCTACTTCTCAATAGTGCCCTCCTTCTCTCCAAATCTTGTCATTTCTCTAGGAAATCAAATGGCTAATATAACTCTCTCAAAATGCACTAGAAATGATTATCAAGGCCCTACAAGAAAAACCCAAGTGCCCAAATCTCCAAAAACCTTCTCAAGCTCCTAGATCAAATCCTCCTTCAATCAATGGTGCGCCCCCTTGCTGGAAACCCTCCAAGTTACACCATGTAGCTGCTCTGAATAGTAGATAGTACCTGTAGCTGAAGTAGAATGGTGTGGGTGGAGTATTGCATCTCTGAGACCAAGCTTGGAACAAAAGAGGAGGGATCTTTCACCACCGAGTTGTCCTCTAGGGTTTGTATTCTCAAAACCCTCAAAACTGTTGTGCTGTATAGCCCAAAAGGAAAATGCAATAATCATCCAAAGGTGAGTGAGAGGTGCACCCTTGCCTTTCCTTTATACCTCCAATTTGTTTCTCTGTTGAGTTAGTTTAACCCCTAGGGTTAACTCCTAACTCATTCTCATATGTTATATTCCTTCATTGAGTTACTTTTTCTGTATCCAAGTCAACTTAATATGATAACGTTGGGTTTAGTTGACTTATCCCCATAGTGCATGAGACTATAGTCTAGTGGGGATGACTAGACTATTGATTCTCTCCAACCCTCTTCATCAAGAGTTGGGGGACATTACAGTCTCCCCTGCTAGAAATTACTCGCCCACAAGCAATTATGAACCTGTCTCCTGTAGAACTTGTTCACTCTCCCACATGGCATCTTCAATAGGTAAGTCCTTCCATTTGACTAAGTATTCCTTGATTCTCCTCCTCCTTAGGTTCTTCTCCCGGACCTCCAATATCTCCTCTAGTATCAATATCAATTTCCCCTCCTCATCTAAGGGTGGCCTTACCTCAATGAGAGTGATGTGTTGGCCTATGGCTCTTTTTAAGCATGACACATGGAAAACGTTGTGCATTTTGCTACCCTCTAGAAGATCAAGCTCATAATCCACAACCCCTACCTTCATGTTGATCCTGTAGGGTCCAAATAATCTGGGTTGGAGATTTTATGCTCCACTTCTTTTGATGGAAGTGTGTCTGTACGGATGGAGCCTCAAGTAGACCAGATCACCAACCTCAAATGTACGTTCTACCCTGTTCCTGTCTGCCTGGACCTTTTGTTTATTCTGTGCCCTTTGCAGATGATACTTCAGTTCTCTGAGTATGTCTTGACTCTGCTGAATCCAATCCTGAACCATAGGAGCCCGACTATCACCAAAGACAATCTATACAAAGGAAAGTGGGTCATAACTGTACAAAGCTCTAAATGGAGTCATACCAATGGAAATGTGATGAGTTGTGTTGTAGCAGTATTCTTCCAAATGTAACCCCTTGACCCATGCTTTTTGCTACCTTGATACATAATTTCAGAGGTAGCCTTCAACCCACTTATTGACTATTTATGTCTGGCCACCAATCTGAGGGTGGTAACTAGTGCTAGGGGTCAAGGACGTACCAACCAACCTGAATAATTCCTGTCAAAAAGTTCTCATGAATCGACTGTCCCTATCACTCACAATGGTCTTGGGTAAACCGTGTAATCTAAAAACCTCCCTAAAGAACAATTATGCAACCTGTGTTGCACTGAAGTCTATGGCAATGGAGAATAAGTGTGCAAACTTAGCCAATCTGTCCACCACTACAAAAATGCAATCCTTACCCTATGTTTGGGTAATCTTGTGATGAATTCCATAGAGATGCTTTCCCATTTGTCCTCCGGGATGGGTAGAGGTTGTAATAATCCTGCTGGATGTGTGTACTCATCCTTGTTTGTCTGACAAGTATTGCATTCCTTGATGTGACACATCATATCTTCCTTCAACCCTTTCCAAGAGAACCTTTCCCTTACCCGTTGGTATGTTTTGACAAATCCTTGATGTCCTACCACAAGTGAATCATGGCACGCTTGAAGTACCTTGGCCTTAAAGGCTGAATCAGGAACCAAGAAAATTTGGCCCGTGTATTATATGATGTCATTCATGATTCTGAATTTGTCATCCTGTATATGTCCATCCATCAACTGACATGCAAACTGGTTCTTCGAGTATTCTACTAAGAGGTGAGCCTTCCAGTCAACTGAGATATCGGTCATAGCATAAACCGATGGCCTTCTAGATAATGCACCTTCCACTACGTTATTCTTCCCCTTGACAAACTCGATGTCAAAATCATAGGCCCGTATCTTGCTAACCCACTTCTGTTGCCTCTCATTTAAGTCCTTTTGTTCCAAAAAGTACTTAAGGTTGTTGTGATCTGTCCTTACCACAAATTTTGCTCCTACCAAGTATTGCTTGAACATAGCTAATGCGTGCATGATGGCCAACATCTCTTTGTCATAGATGGTATAAAGAAGTGCAGGGATCTCAATTTTCGGCTCTCATAGACAAGTGGGTGCGTGTTCTGCATAAGCACTACTCCAATTCCCTCCCCGGAGGCATCACACTCCACTGTGAAGGGTTGGCCAAAATCTGGTAGAGCTAAAACAGGGCACGTACTCATTACCTTTTTCATTTTGTCAAATGTCAAATGTGCCTCTGAACTCCATTTGAAGGCTCCTTTCTTGGTCAAATCGGTTAAGGGTGCACAAAGCTGTGAGAAACCCTTGACGAATCTCTTGTAGTAGCAACAAATGCCAAGAAACCCCTTCAATTATGTGAGGGTCTTATGTGTGGGCCAGTCAAGTATAGCTTGGATCTTCTCTTGGTGTACCTATACCCCTTTTACCCCAATGATGTGTCCCAAGTAAAGGAATTCTTTCATTAAATTCACATTTGGATTCCTTTGCATACAAGGATTGATCCTCCATGATGGCTAGAATTTGTTCTACATGTTGAATGTGCTCCTCCCACGTCCTTCTATAGATAAAAAAAAGTCATCAAAAAATACTAGGAGGTGCTTCCTTAACTGCTTGTTGAAGACATTATTCATGCAAGATTGAAATGTGGCTGGTGCATTAGTCAATCCAATTGGCATCACTAGGAATTCATAGTGACCGTAGTGACATCTGAAGGCAGTCTTGGGGACATCATGCTCCCTCATTTTGATATGATGATATCCAGAGCGTAAGTCATTATTGATGAAGTAAATAGCCCCATGGAGCTCATCCAATAGATCATAAATATTAGGGATGGGATACATGTTCTTAATTGTGTTCTTGTTCAAGGCTCCGTAATCAATGCACATGTGCATGGTCCCATCCTTCTTTTTCACTAGTACCACTGAAGATGCAAAAGGACTGGAACTAGGTCTAATGTTCCCCATGTCTAGCAGTTATTTGACAGCCTTCTCTATTTCATCTTTGTACTTCTTTGGGTGTCTATAGGGAGTAGCGATGAAATGTTTCTCTCCCTCTTCCAACTCTTTGATATTCTCAAACCCTCTATCTAGTGGTGCTCCTGGTGGAATGGGTCCAAACACCTTACTATGCTTGTCAATGATTCTCTAAATCTCTGGTGAATAGTGAACCTATCCCTTCTCATCCACACGTACTGATATTCTACACTCAACAACATATACAATGTCCTCTCTTCTTAAAATGGCCTCCATGCGCTTTGTTGTAACCACCCTAGGTGTGTTCCCTGGCATGCCTTTGAGTACTACCTTTTTTCCACTTTCCTCCGTGAAAGACATATCCATGGTCTTGTAGTTGGTGGTGATTTGTCCCAACGTACTAAGCCACTGAACCCCAAGGATGATGTTTGTGTCTGGAAGGTCCATCACATAGAAGTCCTATGTTAATTCATGTCTACCCAATGTAAGCTTCATCCCCAGAATATACCTATTACAGGGCATAGTTCTTCCTCTTGCTACTTCCACCTTGAATCCTTCAAATTCCACCGTGGGTATGTGTCTCCTCTGTAGTAGAGTTGAGTCAATAAAATTGTGAGAAGCACCTCCATCAATGAGAATTGAAACCTTTTGTCCCTGTAACACCCCTCTCATCCTAAAAGTGTTGTATTTGGGTACCCCATTGATGGATGCCAATGTAGCCTTCTCACCTGTTGCAGTGTCGTGTCTTGTACCTTCCTCTTTTGCAATTTCGGTAGTGGCTGCTTCTATATTTTGTAGGTGGACAAAATATTCATCCTCCTCATTATCGAAAGTTACCTCAATGTAATGTGCCTTGCCTCTACCCATGCATTTGTGGGATGGATCCCAAGGCTCTTTGCATGTGTAACACAGTTGTTTCCTCCTCAGTTCTCTTCTAGTGTTTTCATCCATTCTACCCTTTCCTCTGTCAAACCCCCTTTGGTCTCTTCCTCCCTGGTTCATGGGAGGTCTTTAGTCTCTTCCTCCTGTATTCAGAGGTGGTCTAGGGATGAATTGAGATTTTGTTGTTGGGCATAGATCATTTTTTCTCCATATAGCATCATGTAAGTTGGTAGGATTGAAAGCCTTTTCCCAACCCTTTAAGAGTTCCCTCAAACCCTTTGTGAAAAGCATCATGAGTCTTGACTGAGACACATCCTACACCATGACCGGTATCCTTTGAAACTCCTCAATATACACCTCTAGTAATCTTGTCTGCATGAGATGGGTGAGTTCCCTGAAATGTAGTTATGGATCCCCCTGATCAAACCTGTCAATAAGATTATGTGTAAACTATGTGTAAGCCACGATATGATTGTGTCCAAGTGTAGTTAACCCATGGTACCACCGATCATGGGCTTTTCCTTCCAAGTACATGGTGGAAAACTCTCTCATCAAGTCAAGTTGTAGGTAAGTGTCAAGTTTCTGCACCCAAGCTTGTGCAATCATCTTGGAAGATCCATCAAAGTAGGGGATTTCCATTTTACCAACCCTGCGCTCCAACTCATAGTTTTCCTGTGGTGCGACCTGGTTCTACCTCTGAGTTTAAACCCACAATATTGATCCAATGTGATTTTCCTTTGGACTACTATGCTTAGTGAGTTATATTCCCTGACATACTTCTCGAAATTGTCCTCAATTTCGTCTTGGTAGTTTGGTTGTGTATGTTCATCCAAGAATGAGGGTAGATAGGGCTTATGGGTGGTCTTGTTGTGTATCTGTCCCTGTGGTGCCCCTCCTCCA
>JZKD02S1884218.1:61772-79068 GCA_000966675.3 Picea glauca
AACAAATGCCAGTTGCAGAAAAGCCGCAGATGGAGCGCATATTGGACAAAAGAGTTGGTAAGAGGACCAGGCGAAAGCAATACTTTGAATACTTCGTCAAGTGGAAGGGCCATCCGGTTGAAGATGCCAGCTGGGAGAATGAAGTTAAAATACAGAAGCATGGGTAGACCGTGCGCAAGCTCATGGACAAGAGCCCATGAAAATTTTCATGCGAGGGAGTATGATGCAAGAGCATCGCAAGGGCGTGCAAGCATGGCCAGCAGCGAGCTAGCGCGGAGATAAGAGATAGATGTAAAAGCACTGAGAACATTTTTTGAAAATGTTTTGAAACATTAATGAAGTCATTAAGTAGAGGCATGCTTGTATTATTGTAAAAGGACCTTGAGCGATCCGCTCTCGTCCATAGT
Source organism: Picea glauca (assembly GCA_000966675.3). Classification (NCBI taxonomy): domain Eukaryota; kingdom Viridiplantae; phylum Streptophyta; class Pinopsida; order Pinales; family Pinaceae; genus Picea; species Picea glauca. The sequence goes on from JZKD02S1884218.1 coordinate 62,180, forward strand.
AGATAGGAGCCTTTATGTGTAATGAATGTAGGTAGATAGAATTTAATGTTTAGATTAGACAGTTAGAGTGCAAGAGGGAAACGGGATATAGACACCCTCATTGTATAGTTGTATTATTAGTTTGAAGATTGAGCATAGAGAAAAGACGAAGCAGAGAGCTGTGTAGAAGAATTCCATGTACAAAAATTCTAGATTAATACAAAAAAGCTTTGATTCAGATTCATGGTGTTGTGATATTCTCTGTGTCTGCATTGTTGAATGTTATGCTCATGGATGTTTACTTTCTGTTATACATTTGATTTATATGATGTGTATATGATTTCATGCTTTGTGTTTGAAGTTTGAGAGAAAGTAAGGAATGAGTTTCAATTGTTTCTCTATCTGAGAAAGAGTTCCTGCAAGGAGTGCAGTGAAGTTGTCCGCAAGGAGTGCGTTGACAAGAGTTCAGAGTTTTATCTATGAAATATCAGGAGGGTTAACAATTGTTCTCATTCTCGCAGAAGTGCAATTTGGGCACATGAGTCGTGCAAGGCGTGCCTAGGCTGAGTAAAGTCTCATAGTTTGTGAACCTGAGAGATTGTTGAAGGACTATTGCTGCAGGGAGTGTGCAGAGTCGAAGAACTTCAATTCTTTGAAGTAATTGAAGGATTTTCCGCAAGGAGTGCGTGTAGGAGTATTCTTTAAGACTCGGAGTTGGAGAAATATCGGGAGGGATAAAGTCTTTGCAATTGTCGAAGAAAAGCACAGAAGGTTGGTGCCTTGAGGCGTTGAAAGGAGGCATCACAAGTTTGTATTGTAGGTGGTTAAGTTCTGTGGTAAACCACTTTGTTTAAGAGTGCAAAAGTTCTTGAAGGGAGAACGGATGGTCATAATTCTCCGTGGATAATTCACAAAGTCCCACGAGTCGTCATATCTCGCGAGGGAGCAAGGAGGTTACGGGGGTCATTTTCTGCAAGAGAAAGATCAGGAGAGAGAGGGTCATAGATTCACGCCAATGAGGACCATTGGATCTACTCACGAAATTCCATTTCGGGGTTTTGTGGGTGGAAGGAATGAAACTTCGTCATTTGGATTTGCAAAATGGTGAAGTTCGAAACCCTGATAAGGTGGAAAGTTTTGTAGTGGGGGGCAATACTTGGACACGTGCCGGAGTCCAAGCATTTCGGTGTTTCAGAGGATAGGAGGTTGAGACTTCCATCCCAAAAGTCCCGAAGTCACGATTTGCGATAAGGTTGCTAACGAGTTCAGGATCTCATCACTTCAGGTGTCGGGGATACCAAGGAGGCATCGCTTGAGGAGCGAAATCGTGAAGTGCGAAGATACTACAAGGGACACGTGGCAGAATCGCGAGGTGGGACCGTGGAAGAGACAAGTGGACTTGTGTCGTCTGTTGAAAGAAGTCAATACCCCATTGACCTCTCGTGTCTCGGGGATTCACGAGGTAAGAGTCGGGAGTTCGACATCGAAACTCACGAAGCGGTGAGAAGTGAAAAGTGCTAGAGTTAGGCCTAACTGGTGGTCGCACGCGGAGGGAGATGACAAGAGAAGGAGCGTGCCTGTATCGGCATTTCGGTTATCGTGAGTTTGGGAAGCAAGAGTTGGGAGTTTTGACTCATGGACTCGCGAGTGGCGAGTTGTGACAAGTGCTTAGGCACATCAAGAGTTCGGGTCTTGGAAGGTGAAGAGTTGAAGATTTGGGAGAAGAAGTCGCGAACTCTGATTTCCCGAAATCGTGAGAAACACGACCACATCGTTTGGTCAAAAGGAGGCGGGAATTGAGGCTTTGTGTTCGATCGTGTGAGCTCAATTCGTAAGGACCTGTGGAGAAGCATAATTTTGTGTTTGTTGGATTCCCTGAAGAGGAATCGAACAGTCAATCCGACTCAAGGAGAGGAAGTAGAGCGATCCTGTAGCGGATTATCGACCCGAGGGCCGATAGGGTTGGCGTCTGCGTCATAAGTTCTCTGCCTGAAATGATCCCGGACCGTTGACCTGCAGCGCCCACGATCTGTGTCCCACCAGGTCCCATCAAATCTGCATTATCGCTTGCTTTAGCTTCCTTCTACTACATTTGGCCCTGCCTTCTAGTTTATCACGCTTCTATGTCGGTTTTAGCGCCTCGCTAAGTTTTGAAAACTAGATCTCCCACAAAAAATTGTTATGGTGATAACATGGGCTCCAATTGGGGATGCTATCCTCCATGGGAGGTAGCAAAGAACAACATACTGAGTTCCTACCCATTGGGCTATGGTTTATTCCTGCAACTGAAATTACCGAAGAAAACTCAAAATATACTCAGCATAACTCAGGGCCTTCACCTCGGGCTTTAGTTCTGTTGATCTACTTTCAACTTCTTCAATTGAAAGAACAAAATGATTATATACAATGAATGGAAAGGGTGATTGTTCCTTTAAACAATATACTATTTGAGGAACCGGCCATTTATAGGTTCTCCTCCAATGATGTCTCCATTACTGTCATTATTATTTTCATGGTATGCCATGATTTTGAAAGGTCCCAACCATATATGATCGAATTTCCCATGCTTTCCCTTGTCTTCATTTATGGCATCCCATCTCAATACCAAGTCTCCCACTTTGAAGTCATCCTCCTTGGTATGCATGTCAAAATATTTTTTGATCTTGTCTTGGTGCAGTTGAGCATTGTTAATGTCTTTTTCTCTTGTTTGATGGACATTGATTAGTTCATCCTTTATTCTTCGAGTGGCATATGTTTAAGCATCCTATTCCTATAACAACCTCATCAATGGTAACCTCAATGTAGTGGGAAATATTGACTATGTGCCATAAACAATCTGAAAAGGTGAAGTGCCAATAGATCTTTTTGGAGTGATTATGTCAGCCCATAGTGCATGGATGCGATTTTTGTGTCAAGCCTTTTTGTTATCTTGCAACAACATTTTTATAATTCTGGTTAAACTCTTATTAGATGGCTCAGCCAATAAGGTGTTTGATTCACTGTCACCCTCATGAATCAAATCTGAAGCATGAAGTCGTTCTTTTCCCAGGGAAGATTTCACTTTCGATCCCCGACAACAGCGCTAGAATGTTAGCACTCTGTAAATTTGTTCGGTTGATAAACAAAAGATAGAGGTAATTGTTTCAACCGACTTTAGAGTTGGGTACTAGCATGCTCAACTCAAAGAGGGATATCTTGTGTCACTGGATGTTTCTTTGGCAATCAATGGCTAGATTTAGTTTGTTTTGGGTTTTTTTTATAAAGTTGTTGGAAAGGAAGGGGAGGGACACTTAATGCTATGGAGTCAAAATTATGAAATTGAATGAAAACAATGAATGGTCGGTAGAAATCTCCAGAGGATAAAGGCTAAGTGAGGCGATGAATCTGAGTTATAAATTGTAGTTTGCAGAGTGTAAGAAGAAAAATGAAACATGTAACTGCCTTAGAGAATTAAGGAAATGAATTATGAATTAGTTATGAATAATTTCACACAGTTTAAATTGCTTAAGCAGAGAGCATCACAAGATGAATTCTGATCTTTTAACTATCCAATTTAAACAGAAGAAAGTGAAAATGGAATTAAATAACACAGGAAATACATACAAGGAGAGGAGACAAAACTCATATCACCACCATTAGAATCTTTTCATAGAGACTTCAAAAGCTTTTGCATATGTATTCAATTCAGCTCCAAAAAATTACAATTAAGTTCAGAACAACTAAAAGGTGCCCTTGTGCTTCTGCCAACATTAATGCATTCAGAACTTTTGGCATTTATACAATTCCAGTTCCTTTCAATTAGAAAATGATTGCAATAGATGAACTGGAAGGTTTCAGCTTCTAAACTGATTTTGATAATTACAACTGACAGTTTAGGTATGGAAACTGATTACAATGATTGATCAAACAAAAAATGTTTCATGAACCAATGGTCGATTCCTCTGACTCTTCAGCTCTTGTCTTCCCCATCTTTCCTGCTTTGGTTCTCTGTCGGATTTGTTATTCTACTGACACCTGAAAATTATATGTTGGTTCATGGAAGACTACATTTTGTTCTTCCCAGCTGCACTATAGCCTTCCATTGCAGATCAGAATGGATCTCGTAGTCCATCACTTCCTTGATTAGGATCTCTAGGTCAATGCAAGAGGCATACGTCATGACTGGAAATCTGATCTTTACTATCTTGAACTGATTCAAGATCTTGAAATATGTGATCAAACATTCTACTAGGGTGGTTCCTTTAAAGTTTTCTTCCAGGATTTCAAACTTGGAGTGATCCATTCTGCATTGGGCGAGGTGAGAGTTGTATTCATCATGATCATACAATTTCCCTTTTCCATCCCAAAATGGTGGGAGGCATTTGATGAACAACTCTTCAAACAAATCCTTGAATTCAAGTATACTCTTCTCCATTTGTATGGCCTTGGTTTGAACTAATTTAAGAAGGTTATGCTTGGCAATGACCATCCTGGCCCAAATGATCAATGCAGTTCTATCTTTGACCCCAATGGTCTGAAGTTCTACAATGAGGATGTAATTCAACAAGTTTATAGCATTTTGGGCCCACTCTGATGGATTCTTATCCAAGGCCTCATTTGCAATAGTGCATCTACTTCTGGCTGTGATGGCCATGTTATCTTTACCGTTGATGAATTTAAACTACACCCTGAACTTGGAAGCTTCAACAACAATAGAATCTTAGATGATGTGTTTGGCTCCTTGCAACATTCCTTTGCCTCTGAACCTCATCTTTAGCTTGTTTACTCTTTCCTGCAAAACTTGATTTTCCTCCTGGAATTGGGCCATCCTTTCATCCTTTGTTTTCATTTCTTGCTCCAACTTCTCTATATCTCCCTTTAGACCTTTGATCTATCCTACCTTCAGTTTGACTTGGGACATAGTCTGGACAAGTCCTTCAGCGCTTGGCCCAGCTTTTGCAGTAGAAGGTATAGTTACAACCATGTTTGGTGCTTCTGTATGCCCTTGTGACCAATTCACTTTTTCTTGTTCGAGCTGTAATACCTTGGCCTTGTAATTCAATGCCTCTTGTCTAAATGCCTCCTTCTCTTGTTCTAGAACATCCAGTTATGTTGTTTGTGGATGTTCTGTGGCAGGCATTTTTAGTTTTTTCTTCAAAATTTGAATCAACTTGTCTTTTTCTTCTAACGAGGATTTCACTCCCTGAGGGCCTTCAGACTCTAGCCTCTTGACTTGGGTTTGCCAAGATCTGTTGGATGATTTCTCTTGCCTCAACTGTCCTTCCAACTTAAGTGAATAAGTTGACAACCTTGAATTCTTCAGGCTTAGACCCAAGTAATCTAAATACATCATGTCACTGGTATTCCTGTGGATTTTCACTTTGTCAGGAGCACTAATGCTCTCATATTTCATCTTGATCTCATAAACTTTATCTTCATCTGCAACTGTTATATTGAAGGTATTCTTTTCTACATCTCTCATTGTGAACATAGAAGACTTATGTTGAGATATCCTTTCTACTTCAGGGATTAAATCCCTCATTTCATTCATAGCCAAGTTCCCTTTCTCGGCATATTCCTTTGCCAAATCTTATTTAGATTGATAGGCTACTCCAGGTGCCTTATCAAAGATGTGTTTTTTGCTGCTGAAAGTTTTTGAGATGCCTTCACTTTGGAGAAAATCTACATTACAGGTGCCACTTTCCACCAAATCCATATTTACTTGTTCTTTAGGCTCCTCTTCCTATATATCCACTATCTTTGGGGATTGTGTGTTCTTCATCTTTTTAGGGGAAGTCTGTTGACTGCTCTTGCCTAGGGCCTCTGAACTGCTCCTTTTTCTATAGACACTTATCCTAGGAACTTTAACTATCAACTTCTAAGGGGTATGTTGTGTTTTAGTTTGTTGTAGGGTTTCCTCCACTTGTTGTGTTTGAGTTGGCTGCAATATAGCTTCCATATCAGCACAAACATCCAGATTTGCCAACTTGTCAAAACCCTCAACATGTTCATGCTCATAGGGGGCCTACTTGTTCATCAATATTCTCTTGGATATGATATGATGTGGATCATATCTTCTTCCCTGTAGTTGTGCAAACTCAAACTCCTTGAGATTGGCCTAGATCTAAGATAAGCATGATCTACTTTTTACAATGAAGGGTCCAATGATGAAAGGTAATTTCAGGTTGGATGCCTTGTGTAGTTTCAAGAAGTGCTCTATCTTTGATATAATTCTTTTCTTAATGAACTCAAGGGAAAATACTCTGGGTATCAGAAATATAGGCAAAATATAGGGGGATTCATGACAACCATACACCCATATCACCGTTGAACGCATGAACAACACCCAGTCCCCCGTTCTGTTTTCTAGATTTGGCTGCAAATAACTCCTCATGTCATCTAGGAATATTGGAAATCTAGTGTTGAAAATCAGGTTGTAAACTCTGGACATGACTTTGTTGACAAATATGAGTGTTGTGATTCTTTTTCATTCAGTTGATATGAATGTTGCTTCAGTGAAATCTCTCTTGTTTGTTTCCAGGAAAGTCTTCAGCAGATATGTATAATATCTTAAATGTCTTAGTGACTGGAAATCCACTAGTTGCTTGTGTATATTATCAGCTATGAATATGTCAAAACAGATGTAAACTGACTGACTGGAATCTGACTAAAAAAATGATAACAAAAAACCTAACATGACCTCAACCACATACTTGTCATTATCTAAACCTAAAATCCGACTGAGTATGGAACATGCCCATTGGACTTCGATAACCATGAAATTTACACTAATTGGCAAAGACAAACTCTCATAAATATGCTCTGGTTTGACAATTGTTTGCAAAAATAGACTTTTGACTTTGGGGGGACATTCCCTATAAACTGTAATTATATTTTATTCTTCAAATGGTTCAGACACTGTGGAGGGGGACTCTGGTATGCCGAGGGCATATTGAATTGACGAGCCATCTACTCTACACAGGACATCGGACCCTAGTTTATTTAAGATGAATTTCTCTTCCTGTGAATACTACTCTACACACCAACCTATGAACTCGGGGAAGGGGAATGTGACTTCGACAGCGTAAGGGACTATGGAGGCCTGGACTACTTCGAGGAAGGGTACCTGTTTCCCTACATTATATGATAGGCTAGCTCTGGACATGGAGATGGGTGAAACGATTATTTCAGTGTTGAACACATCTGAATCTCTGTCAATTAGGGCTTCTTTGTTTGACATGGGATCTTTCTCTGCTACTCTCGTAATGACAGGGTCCATGGTGTCGATGAAAAATACCTGTAAATGAGCGGGAAATGCGTGAGTTTGACGTATTGTTGAGCTTCAGTTAGAATAGGGTGGTCGTGCCAATCTTCCAACGTTCCAGCAATTTGAAAAACAATAAAATAACAACTAGCGTGCCCCTTTATATACTTTTCGATTTCGGGGGGGGAGGGGAAACAGTTTGGGAACACCTGCTTATCGCCCCGAAATGCACCCAATTGCGTCACGTGGTCCCAAGCTAAAACCACAATTTTATTTTCGACCTGCTTTTCGAGAATTATCCTCTGTGTAAGTTCTCTGCCCGAAATGATCCCTGACCGTTGATCTGCAGCGCTCGCGATCTATGTCCCACCGGGTCCCATCGACTCTGCATTTCCGCCAGCTTTAGCTGCCTTCCACTAGATTTGGACCTACCCTCCAGTTTATCACGCTTCTATGTCGGTTTTAGTGCCTCACTAAGTTTTGAAAACCAGATCTCCCACATAAATGTGTTATGGTGATAACACCTTGTTCAAAGTATTCTTCTTGATCTTTGAAAATTGAGATTAGACTAATCACTCTCTACTTCATAAGGATTCTTTGGTTTACATGATTAAATAACTTATGTGGTCTTTGAAAATTTTTCATTTTATGCATCGGATTATATATTATTTTTCTTCAACAAACTCTCTGCGAGCTTTGGGATTTATCCAAAAGTGTTTTCAACTTGTTAGGAGAGTACTAAGTCTCATATCCCCTTGGCAATGCTTCATGGACATATGGATGGCTTAGTATGGGTTGATTCTTGACCTTCATTAAAATTCTAGCATGGTGCCCTTACCTAGGATATTATTACCCTAATTGGCATGATGACCAACCCATTGGGTGCACATAATGGGGTACTAAGTTGCTCAATTAGGAGAGGGACCTACCTAGGAGGAGGAACATTAGGTACTTATTACTAAGATATTGGGACCATGTGATATACACATTGGAGGTTGGACACTTAAATTTTAACTGCTTGTGTTTGGTAGCATACTCCACCAAGGTTGGTTGCGGACCCAAACACATATGTCGAGGATGAGCATTGGAGCTTAGTGATCACATTGGCACATGTGTTTAGAATCATTGGCCATGGGAGTACATGTGGAACACAATTAGAGGAGGATCACATTGCATGAGGACACTTGGATAATGGACTACCATGGAAGAGGGAGAATTGGACTAACAACTTGTTGGAGAGCACACCATCTTGGAGGAGTTTCCATGAGCCCAAGGAGCATAATGCATGGAAGGAACTCAATCTTGGGGGTTGGATCAAACCTTGTGTGACACTTGTGTATTATTTTATTGTAGATCACTCTAAGTGGGGTTGCCTTGTTGGTCACTTGTATGGACATAAGTCATTGTCTTATGTTATCCTCCCTCACCTACTCTATATATAAAGGGAGGAGAAATATCTTATGATCATTATAATCATTCTACTCTACTTTATATCTATAATTTCCTTGGAGATGTTTTGTAGAGAGAAATATGTTAAGGTTAGTGAGTAAACCCTGGGATAAAGACAAGAAGAGAGAGAGATGTCTTGGATGTTCTTAGAGATACTGCTCTTGTGAGATATTAGGGTTTTCTCTTGTGAGACACTAGGGTTTGTGGTGTGTAAGTAAACCCTGGAGAAGAACATGTCGGTGGAGTTGATGATGATTTGTCTTGTGGTTCTTGTTGTAAAATTAGGGTTCTAACCCAATGTTTAGGCAAAGATATGAATTATCTTACTCAAGCATTTTTTAATCTTGCATGGCTAAGAAAAGATAGTTGCGAATATCACCCTATGTTTTATAGCCTCAAAAATATTTTCCCAATCCACAAGTATTAATTACAAGGGTTTAGGCTGATTTTTTTTTATGAAAAGAATGTTGCAAAATAACATAATTTTTTTATATAATTTTCTGAAAAATATACAGATTACAGAAAGTAAACATGGAGATCAAAAATCAAAAGTAACCAAGTCACAGGTACACACAAATGAGATAGAATTGCAATCTGCTTTATTTCATTCCAAGAAATCAAAAGTATCTTTCTCTTTACAAAATCCCCGTGAGGGCATGGACCAAAGTCTAATTTAGAGATCCCCGATGGAAACCATACAAAAGGAATCTGACAAGAAGTAAAAATTGAACTTTATAATCTGGATCAGCTTGCCACAGACTGCTGCCAATTTGACTCTACACAATATCCTTTATCAGCTATGAAACTTAATCCATAAACAGACAAGTATACACAGACTATCAAAGATAGATAAACACCTTTAAAACAAGCATCTGAATTATTTGGTTCAGTTTTGAACCTTGCTGTCTACAATAGGACCCTGTTGTCAAAAAGAGAATTAGGCTCTGAATGAACTCAAGAATGAATGAAAACTAAAATTGTCTCATGAAAACAAAAAAGAAAACCTTAGTATTGTTTTCTCCTTCTATTCTCCTCTTGTTCTTCCTTCTCATTTAGATTTTATGCATTACAAATAAGTTGAAGTAGTTAAACTACTTTCTTTAGTTAAGTTAGTTGAACTTAACTAACTTTAGTTTAGGAGAAATAATAATAATAATAATAGTTAAGGGTCTTTATTTAATAATAACTAAGTAGGTGGGACCCCTTGTGACTCCCTTCTTTTATTCTTTTTAAAAAATAAACACAATTAGATAATCATTTAAACACATGTTGCCTTGTAACTCCCATAAATTCTTCCAAAATTTGAATATTAAATATCGGAAATAATTCAAATCATATCCAAAAATATGTAAATAACCACATTATCCAAATAAATAGCTTGTTGTCCCAATCTTTCTGCAGACCATTGTCTTCAACAACTCAATCATAAAAACATAAAGTAAAATCCATACTTGCCACTTGGAGATGAAATCTTTCTTCTATCACGGTTTTCCCCTTTGGACTTCCTGGAAGTAGGCTTTGGTTGATTCGAACCTTGAGGCTTTATCTCACTAATAACATGGGAACAATCACCCTTTAGATGCATATGGGAGGACAATGATTTTGAAGAGTCATTTGAAGGAGAGGAAGGGGAGGCAACAACTTTACCTTTATCTTGCACATGGGGGACATTAGTTTTAAGCCTTTTACTAACATGAGAGGATTGAATAGGTGAATGCACATGGGAAATTTAAACAATAGGATTTACAGGTGGAGGAGGAGGTAATGACAAATTGGGTCAGCCACTATGGTGAGAGAGTGTTGGATTGACAATACCAGACCATCCATGACATTTTGCTCGCATGAAACAAAGTTTGGCTCAGAAATTGACATGAGACCCGTGCAAATCAATCCATAATAAATGATTTAATAATTTCCAAGTGATCAGGGGTGGATAGGGTTCATGGGACATCTGGAAGGATTGTAATGAGAGAAAAATTTGTAGCATGACAGGGGACAAATACATGAGTACTGCTCAACAATTCATTAAATAATTTAACTATGCAATCGATACCAAAAATATCAGTTGCCGCCTATTTCTCTGTCATATCTTTTGTCACTTTTATAAAAAGTTTTTAATTTATTTTATAGAATAGGGCGTGTAAAAATAAAATCGGGATTATGAGGGGGGTATAATGAGTGAAAAAGTGATAGTATGAGAGGGAATAAAATATGGATATTGTTCATAAAAATAAATCAAATCAAACAACAACCATAACTCTGTTCAAACCTCATAATCCAATAAGCATTCACTTTTAAAACCAAAACCATTTAACTGTCACTTCTTTACAGAATGCTTGTTGACTTCAAACAAAACAATTCATATGCCCAAAATACTCAATCATAACAACCTTTGCATCCATAAAACTTATACAATAGTCATAATAAAATCATTTCCATTTTTATAATAACATTATAAACCCTTTGAGCCACAGTCTTTCGTATTCTAATGCTAAATCTATTTTCCTTTTAAAACCAGTAGAAGACGCACAATGATCTTCAGTCATTTATAACCAATTCTTTTTCTTTAGAATCAAATAAGAATATGCAAAGTATTAACCATTATTTACAATTGTTTGTCTTAATCAAATAGGAGTTAAAACTTATAATTGGGCCCGAATCCAATCACACACAGGTATTCTTCAAAAATGATAAACATAAGTATTGATTCAAAATAGCATTCAACCAATAACATACAACTTTGAGCCAAAGCCTCCCTTAAATTAAACATGTACAGACTTATTTTAAAAGAAATGCCCAAGGAGAGACAGAGAAAAACCATGCTTGAGGAGAAACATAACCAAGCCGTGTCCAATATACCAAGCACACACGAGTGTCTCTTTTACTCTTGACAGGAATGAAACGAGACCAAGATCATGTTTAGGGTTTAACACGACAAATGGAAGTAAGAAAAAATATCTTGACCAAATGAATAATTATTTAGGGACCACAGAGAAGTAACAACAAATGGCTCAATCAAGGGATAGTCTTCGAAGACACATACAACTCGTGATCCTTTTAAAATCACCACATACACATAACCTTTAACCAAAAATATTGACAGTGAGGGTTACCAAAACATAACAATCAGCCACCTCCAACGGAGATGAGAGGAAGCAAGTTCTTAAAAACATTGTGAGGAGACTGCCCGAGCACAACCCATGGCCAACCAAAAACATATACAAGCTTCCATTTAAAGTTATGGGTGATACCAAACCAGACTGTGCAATGCTTTCTAACACAATGATCCATGATAAATGATAGCTCGAGGCTCGGCCAAAACATGGCAAGAACAATCCAACTCGTAACAACATGCATTGCAACCCGGAGGAATGAAACATATCAACCATCAAGACAAAAAGGAGTGACAAAACTTAACACTGGTACTAGTTGTGAAACCCATGCACCAAAACTCGGAGCTTTGCTAAACCATAATCATAATTTTCCACAGAGAACTAGACCAAAACCCCAAGCCGACCGAACATGTTTTTTAACCAATAAACCAATTCACCTGCTACACACAACAAGGAATAACCATTCCTTTTCTTTAAAATGCCAATAGTCTAGAGTATTCACAGAAGAAACCATAAGCACAACACTGATACATAGTCGAAAGACTTAAGAAAAACACATACCTCAAACAATTATGAGACAAAATCGATTCATAACACAGAGGAACCATCATGGATGGAAAATAAAGGAACCATACCTGGAAAATCTTGCTTGAGGGAGAGAGTTGGATTGTATTCTTATTTCAAAACCAAAACTCGTGGAGCATCAACAACCACCAGAGCCGAAAAAACAAATGCAAGTATGGCTAGGGTGACAGGCTCAAGGGTTGTTTGAGTGACGTGCAGTAAAGGCATGTCGCTTCCTTCCCTAGCCTCGTTCAATTCAACGTAGAAGCCAGACAATCCACCATAACATTAACCATTAAATCAAACAAATATCCCATTGCTATATCCATTACATAGTGCGCCACCCTAAGTCATGTCAAAATCTTTTAAAAACAACCATGTGCTATAACATTACCATATATGCCTCACACATAAATTTTAATCAAAGTGCATAAGTCTAGTAGCAAGGGTCCATACACCCTTCTTTTGTCACAATTACATGTAACCTTAAGGCTTGTACATAGAATTTTATTTTTTTTGTTTAAGCTCCCATATCATCCTTTTGTAAAAAATCATATGTAAAATAATCAATCAATGTCTAATGTAATGTCAAAACAGAACTTGTAATAATAATACTAATTTTATCCATAGTACAACCATAAGTTACGAGTGATCATCAAAACCATCTATCCCTGCCACAATCAACCAACCATCTTATGTTTCCATAACGATTAAAACCATGACTTGAATCATCAATTGTAGAAAACTGTGTTATTATCATCACAATAGAAACAAGATATGAGTTCAACATATCCATCATAGCGCCACTAGTCTACAAGGGGGTCCCACCCACTAGTTTATTATTATTATTATTATATATAATAGAGCTTGGAAATCATTTGCGAGTAGTATTCGTCGTTGCATTTTTAAACGTCAACAAACTCAGATTGTCTGGTTTCACAAACCATGTGAACATTAGATCACGAAAATATACATCATAATGTTTATGCAACAGGGGGAAGTGAGCGGTTTAAGGATTTTGGGAATAACTCATGGAAAGTGTTACGTATGAGGGGGATTATCATGTATGGATAATCATTTGATTAATCATAGTGAAAGCATTCTTGGCTTCAAGGAGAAAAAATTTCTGGTGTGCTCTTTTGAATCCCAGAGCATAGAGAAGAAAAGGAAAGCAAAAATAGGGACAAAAACCAACTATCTTATCTAACAAGAGTACCGAAGAAGATAGAAATTTCAATGATGTCTTCAAGGGGGGACATCATGACAGCTGTGTAACCTGATTGTTATTGATTAACAATACTTGCAGAATAACATCGTTGTGGAAAAATTGATCCAAAATTTTATTTCTGACAAGAAAAGAAGTCAATAAAAGAAATAAAACAACATAAATGAAATGGAAACAAAGCAAATCAAAGCAATGAACAAAACTATAATACAAGAATAATTTCATACAACATTTAAACTTTAAAGGTGGTTCCACATAGTATTATAAGTGTGAATCATTGGTGCTATAGGAAAACAACTGCTCTTTCAAGTCCTTAAGAATATAAGAATTTGTGCCCATGACAAAAGCGATTTTAAAAGGACCCAACCATAACTTTTGGAAATTTTAATGCCTTCCTCTATCAACATGAGCCGAATCCCATAGCAAGACTTTCTCATTAACCTTAAATTTGGCATCCTTTTCACTTTTATTGAAATATCTTTTAACAATTTGTTGTCTTCTCTTTATGTTATCAAAGGAAAACGTCCTTTGTTCCTCTAAAGCGAAGAGTGCATTTATCCTTTGAGAGATATTGTAAGAATTTAATTCTTCAAGCTATAGCATCAGCCTTAGAGAAGAAAGTTCCAGCTTGGTAGGCAGAATGGCTTCTTGACCATAAATAAGTTGGAATGGAGTGTAACCAGTGCTCACCTTGGTGGTAGTGCATTATGTTCAAAGGGAGTAAGTGAGGAGATTGTTCCATTGACGAGGCTTATCTCAAATGAGCCTCTTGATAATTCTAACCAGATTTTTGTTAGTAGACTTGGCTTGCCCATTTCCTTGAGGATAATAAGTTGATGAGGTAAAATGTTTAACCCCCAGTTTAGCTAGAAATTGAGTCATCTTAGCAGAAATAAAAGTGCGACCGTTGTCTGTAATAATTTCCAAAGGAAGGCCAAATCTGGAGAAAATATTACTTTCAAGGAAAGAAATCACCTGCTCATCCTGTGAATGCTTAAGTGGGACAACTTCAGTCCATTTCGTAAAATAGTATGTGGCTGGCAAGATAAAAACTTGCCCTGCTGAAGATGGAGGATTCATAGGACCAATAAAGTCCAGACCCCATTTTGGAAAAGGAAAGTCAAGGAAGACAGGTTGTAAAGGCATAGTAGAAAGACATTCTTTCCCAGTGAACTTCTGGCACTTGTCACAAGATCTTCAAAAATTATAGGAATCATGAAAAATTGAAGGCCAATAATACCCTTTCCTGATAATCTTAAAAGCAACAGTTTTAGTAGAAAAGTAACCTCCTACATGAATAATAGAATTTGAATATCCATGGGTCTCTTGTAACAATTTATGCGCTTCCTCATTATTCACACAGTGAAGTAACATACCATTGGCAGATCTCCTAAACAAGAAGTCTCCTAAAATGACGTATCTAGAAGATTCAAGATGAATCCTTCTCCTTTGATGAGTATTTTATTTATCTGGAAACCTCTGATTTTGCAAGTAATACACCAAATCTTTATACCAGGGATGTTCAACTACAAGAAGGGTTTGACTATCAATATAAAATAGTGCTGACAGAGAGCTACCTTGCTCATCAATTTCTTCACTTGCTTCTGCATGTTGAGCTAAGTGAAGGGGTAAGTCACGTCCCTTAATGTTTTTTGAAGTCATGATAGTTAAATCATGCTCTTGGATCTTGGGAAGCCAATGTGCAATCTTCCCTGAAAGATAAGTCTGTGAGAGCAAAAACTTGACAACAAGTAAAGGAAATTTTACCAGCGTGTGCTTACCTAAGATAAAGTGGCGATATTTTTCAACAACTTTAACAAGAGCGAAAACATGTTTTTCAAAATAAGAATATTTAAATTCATCATCTGACAAGATTTTACTCATGTAAGCTATTGGTTTCTCGTTAGCTTGGTCATCACATTCTATGAGGATATCAGAGATTGCTTCCTCTGTGGCATCAGTGTATATAATAAACTCTTTCTCGAAATCTAGCTTTGTCAAAACCGATGCAGAACTGATTTCCTTCTTGATCCTTACGAAAGCATTTTCGACATCAATAGTCCAAGAAAAGAAGCGATCTTGCTTAAGAATATTGTGAATTGGTTTGACCATTACAACAAAATTAGGAACAAACCTACGTACAAAGTTGATAATACCCATAAAGGCTTGAACCTCCTTTTTGGAAGTAGGGACATGAAGATTTAGGATAACAACAATCCTTTCAAGATCTATGCTTATTCTTCAATCAGAGACAATGTGCTTGAGGAGCTTACCCTTGGTAACGCCGAAGATAGAATTAGAAGGATTTAAAGAAATGTCGAATTTCCTGCATCACATGAGAACCTTTCTAAGATGAACAAAATGATCTAATCGGTTCCTTGAATATACAATTAAGTCATCAAGATAAATGTGAATAATTATGTTGATCAGATCGTCAAAAGCTATCTTCATAGCTCTTTGTAAAGTGGCACCTGCATTAGATAAGACAAAAGGCATGCGTTCATAAGAAAATGTTCCCCAACATGTAATAGAAGTGGTTTTATATTTATTTGTCCTTTTTACCTTGATTTGATTATAACTAGAAAAATCATCAAGGACATCATTTGTGACCTTGCAACTTGCTGGAAAATCATTTCCATATTAGGGAGAGGAAAATGGTCTTTCACGGTAGCTCTATTCAATGCATGGAAATCAACACACAATCATATCTGACCAGTTTTTTTTTTGAACGAGAACCAAATTGGAAACCCAATCAAAATACTTAACTGGGAAAAGTATCCCATCCTTCAAGAGTTTTTCCAACTCCTTCCGAATAGTTTCTTCAAGTGCAGGGTTAATGGGTCTTTGTTTTTTCCTAACTAGTTTTATGCCCTCCTTGATAGGGATGGCATGAGCATTGAGCAGGATCAAAACCATGAAGATCCTAATAAGACCAAGCAAAAACATCTTGAAATTCATGAAGTAACTCAGTGAACTTCAAATTTTCTTTATCAATACATTGGGCACCTATCTTAACATTATTTGGATAATCAGGTGTCCCAATGTTCAAGGAAATGGTTTCACCCACTTTCCTTTCAACTCCTCTTATTTATGTTTTTCTTTGTTTCCTACATCACTCGATGAAAATGAACTTTCTAGAGGAGTCAGGCCCTTCATAATTTTATTTTCTTCCATGGATATAATCTCCTTGGGCTTATATGGTTCATTTTGTTTGAAAGAACATATGCTCTCATCACTAGGGAAGACCTGCCATGAATCTACATTGTCAGGGATATGAGGATGATACAAAGATTGAAAAGTGAAATCAGGTCTTCGT